>UELU01138969.1:17581-36664 GCA_900490025.1 Megastigmus dorsalis
GAGAGAGAGAGAGAGAGCGAGAGAGGCGAGGGCGGCTACAGAGAAGCAAGTCTAGCCGCCGCGCCGGTAGACCTCCGACCGCTAGTACGAGCTGCGAGCGCCCCTCGAATTTATGTTTCCTACACGCGTTGCCTCCTTTCCTCCTTCCCCGTAGCCGGTGCAGATATTTCATCGAGAGCGGCGATCGACAGGGGTGCGACTTCCCATTGGCCGTCCCGGGGCTGCCGGCGAGCGACCGCTGCGCGCCTTTTATCACCCCCGGTTCTGCGGCGATCGGGGACAGCAGGAGAGGAAGCGGGCGTCTAAGTGCATTCTCCGAGCTGCGCCCGCTATTCCAAGGGCGTTTGTCTTTTAAATCGAGGAATTCGCGGGGATTTAGCGGCTCGCAGCAGCGCTTTACCCAACTGAATTTGTCGCCCCTCTGCGCTGTAGATGCTCGCCCTGATACGTCCGATACGTGTATGCAATAGATTTCCGCAGCGCCGCGTCGTGTCGCGCTCGCGAACCACTTGGAGATCTCCGAATTCTGATAGCACCGTTCTCGTAAATATGCCTCCCCTTTCCCCGGCACGTTATCTCTTAACGCCTGTTCGATGCATTTTTACGCTCTGTCCGATATTCTTCGCTCGCTTGCTCGCCGCCTCCTCGGAACGACGATTTAATTGGATTGCATAATTCAGCCTGTCGCCGCGATACCGTGTTCCGGACTTATCAAATCCGAGCGTTTTGACGAGCGGCCTGCTTTTCAAATTGTCCCGATTAGCTGGGACTGGACGGGCTTTCTATTCTTTGCGCGCTTCGCGTACTTCCTATCAAAATTATTTACGATCCGACTCAGCACTAGCTCCAAGTGTAAGATCTAGAAATTTCGATAGCACTGATATCATAAATATTATCGCTTCCTTCTAGAGAATCTTTCTGATAGAAACTTATCGCGCGATTATATCGTGGTAGTACATTATTTCCACATTCCCGGAATCAGGCTATTATTCATTTTCAAACAGTTGTGCTGTTGAGATGAAAATTTTGATCCACCACGTTCGCACGATATTTTTCAAGTTATGCGACTCCAATTCAAATAAGCAGTTTGAATCAACCAAAAGAGTGAAGAAAATTAATAGTGCAGTCAAGCGATTGGTCGAGCAGACATATTGTCCATTATGAGAAATTGTACGACTGCATTGCTTGGGCTCTATTCATCGGTTCTCCTTTGTCGGGCAGAAATAAAAAGAAATAAAAGAAAAATAATAATTAAGAAAGTTGCAGGGGCAGAGCAGTAGCAGCGAGCATTATGTCTGGAAACGGGACCAAAGGCCGAGAGATGGAAAAAGTTAGCGCGCGAGATAGCAACGTACTTTGGAAGCATCAACGCCCTTTCACAGTTTTATCAATTCCCAGTCGTAAATAAGTTTTAATTACATTCATTAAGTTTACCCCCCTCGTTTTTTCTCACGCAAGCTGTGCGTGGTCGACGAAATTCCCCAGCGTCCACGCGCGCTATTCCTTTCAGCGGTTCATCGAAAAGGAGCTCCGGCTATAACGACGCGTCGGCCGCCGCGTAAAACGAGCGTGGACGGCTCCCTTAATTATAGACGCCGCGTCGGCAAAGCATCTGTCCGTGCGAGCAGCCCTACGCGGCATCAGTCCTTAATGAAGCGATATCGCGACTGGGCATCCGCTGCCTCGCGACGCCTCGACCCGAGGCTCCGGTGCGCGCGACGTTTTATCAACGGCGGCCGCGAGGGCCACGATGAGCTGGCCGAGAGCTCTTCTCCCTTTCCGGCCTGGAATCTCACTCGAAATGTAATTTTCTGAGGCAGTGCCGCGCCGACTCACTGGATTCTTCTCGTTAAAGTGTCAGTCCTGCATGGGAGGCCAGCAGCGAGCGCGCGCGAGAACGCGACTTTTGCCAACACGGGTACTTTCCTCTCCTTTTTTCCCCCTCCCAAGGGCTCAAGCTTATCTCGCGGCTGCGCTGCTCCGCTGCCCGGCCCGGGTGGCAACTGGAGACTCGGGACTGGAGAGTGGAGACTGGCGAGTTGGCAGGCGAGCGCGAGCGAGAAATTCCGTAATGAAAATTAATGTTTGTTTGAGGCGAAACTAATTTTAAATTCAACGCTTTTCTAGTCGGCCGAGTGCCGAGTGCCGAGTGCCGAGTGCCGAGTGCCGAGTGCCGAGCGCCGAGACGCAGCTCCTAAGTTTAATCAACTTTAAATGGGGATGTGCTGGCGGCTTCCAACTCTTCGCTCTGGACTCCCGAGCTCGACTGGCTCCGATTCGTCTGCTCGCAGCCCCTAATAAGACGATACTCGCGGCATGCGCCATCGGCCAGGCCTGTCAAACTTTGCCCCTTAACGAACCGATCGCTGCTCCCGAAAGTTGCCCGAGTAGAGTCGGAATTTTTTCTTCCCGAATGCGTCGCTTTCTTAACGAGTCCCGATTCGTGGCTGATTTTCTCCTCTGCTGCATGCGCTAGTCTCTCGCTTTGCGCTCAGTTCTTCTGCTTAGTACGGCAGGCTTTCCTTTTTGCTGTTGCACCCGAAGGAGAAAGATGGAGCGAAAGAGTGCGAACAAAGGGGCAGGAGGGTGGGAAGGTCGCGGTGCACCGACGAGGGTTGCTACTCATCCACGAGTCGCGCTAGTCGTAGCATGTAAATTACTTTCTATGATATCTCGGGCTCGAGAGCTGCCGACGTTCCCTACAAGAGTAGGCCAGACCTTTCGTCAGGATTTCCTCTTTTTTCTCGGCTCTTTCTACGCTGGTGCTCGTGCGGGAACGTGTTCTAATCCGCTGACAGGGCGCTGGGTCTCAGGAGAGAGAGGGAGAGACAGAGAGAGAGAGAGAGAGAGAGAGAGAGAGAGAGAGCGAGAGAGAGAAAGAGGGAGAGAGAGAGAGAGACAGAGATGGTGAGGAGGAGGAGGAGGAAGAGGAGGAGATCGAGCTCATCCAACCTCTCTGCGGTACGAGCATTTGCTGCTTCCGAGTTTCACTAGATTCTTGGAGCGGAGACTTTCTACTCGACCGCGTCGCTACGATCCTGTAATGGGCCGATTTACGGTAACTAGCGACCATTTAACGTCCAAATTGATGACCCGATAATGTATAGATGGCCGGATTAAGAAGCTTGTAAAATCGTGTCGTCGGCTCGGTCAATTTATATACATACTCGATGCTCCTCTTTTTTCTTTACCTTCTTTTTTTCTTTTCCTACTCTCTAAATCTAAATCAAGGAAGAGTCTCTGATATTCAGTAAATATTTACTATTAAAAGATGGAGTGTAAACATTATTATCTTAGTTAAAAAATTAAATTATCTTATAGTTTGCTATATTTTGTAACCACAATTATTGATCATGTTACAGATTATCTGATTTAAATCTTGTCATTTTGTTTTCCTTATAAATTAGTGAATCGTTAACTGGTTTTTTATTGCAGAACAAATCATTCACTGCTTTTTTCAGAAAATATAATTTATCAGTGAAAAGAATGTTTACTTACAGAATTAGTGAAATTATCAGTGAAATTAATACAGCAATTTTTAAGCTCTTCTTTGATACGTTATTATGCTTATACATATAATAAGAAATATGCTATGACAAAAGTAGCGGTAATATGAATTTTTGTTAAACGTAATTTTTAAACAGAAAGCATATGGCGCGTCATAATAGTTTAATACATCATCGTTCGGTTATAATGAATCTTAGGCTTTGGCCGTCAAGGCAGTTTGAGATTAATTAAAGTAGAAGTAGAAGAGGATATCTGATCTGTCTGTCAGTGATATTTCTTATATAAGAAAGTTCCTTTCCGAAGAATGTCATTGAAAAGGACTAGGCGCAGATTTCCATTATTAAAATTAATAATTTCGAGGCTGTCATCGACGAATTTCGCTTAGTTCCCAGTTCCCCCATTCGAATTTCTAGAGTGAAATATGTTACGTCAGCGTGTCTCCTTGTCAGTCTTGGGCGCGTCAGGCGAGATTCAAGGCGAATCTTAAGGCGCGCGCGCGCGCGCGTTCGACGACAACGACAAGAGCGAGGAAGAGGCTCGTATATCGTAGTAACGCGTCATCCTTCGTCATTGCGATGACGGGGGGAGGGGGGGGGGGGGGGGGGGGGGGAGGGAAAGGGAGAGGCGTCGCTGTCGAATCGACCTGTTACGAGGAGTAAATTGGCCGCCCCTTGGCCCCGCGGAGCCAACCCCCGCTCACCCCGACGCGCCCTCATAAAATCCGCCGACATGATTGATTAGCATGAGACGGCCGATCGTTAACTCGGATTTTTCTATACGACCAGCGAGACAGGGCTAATTTTATCCCTGTATCGTTGGCGAAACGCGTTTGCAGCAGCATCGTCACCGAGCGGCGTACGCCTCGCCCGTGGCTCTCCTTATCGTCATTACAATTTGTACTTGGCGCTATTAATCACCTCGCTCGATTCCATCCGCATTCATTTACAAACTCATTATTTTCTGCCGATCAAAATAGCCCTGCTCCTCCTTTTCTTTCTGCGATTCTATGTAAACAGCAGGTAATTACACGCGCCGTAATTACGGCGCGGCGGCCCAGAGGCTTAAGCCTCATTTCTCAACGCCACGGCACGGGGCGGCGGTGTAGGCCAAATTGAAAATGACTTGTGCTTGTGCGCGCAGTAACCTAATCGCGTAACATCCAATCGGAAAAGTGGCAGCTCGCAGCTGTTTACGCGGTATACGGACCAAGAAGAAAAAGAGTGAATAGAAATGACGTACCTTGGCGGAAGTGGAGGACTTGTAGAGCGGCCCCATGATGACGTGGTCCGTGGGGCATCCCCTCGAGTCGATGAGGACGATCTCGCTGGAATCGACCCCGTCCATGGCTACGAGCTCCCGCACGAATATCTCGTAGGGGCTGTTGGGGTCGAGGATCTCGAACTTGAGGGCGAGGGGGTCGCCGACCTCGGCCGAGGGGATGGCCTCGTTGCCGGTGCGGTCGGTGATCTTCATGGCGACGTTGGGCGAGTCGACGACCACCTCCTCCGTGAGCACCGGGTTGATCTCGCCGTGCACGCCGAGGTCGACCTCGTTCGAGACGGTCTTGTTGGTGAGGTCGTACTGGCAGGTGACCGCCAGGCCCAGGTCCGAGCTCGTCACGATCGTGTCGTGGTGCTGTATGACGACGTCGTTGAGGTAGCGGCCCAGGCCCTGCTGCTTTACGTTGCACTCCAAGTCGTCGTAGGCCATCCTCAGTTCGAACTCCAGCGAGCCCTTGACGTCCTGGACGCAGGAGTTGGGCGAGCCCTTGGCGTACACCTTACCGTTGAATAGCTTGCTGGTCTGGATGCGAGCGACCATGTTGCCCGCCAGGCAGTCTATCGAGACGTTGTAGCAGGAGCTCAGCTCGTAGGTGGAGGCCTCCGGCACGTCGAGATACGGCTCCTGTGTCAGCAGAGGAAGGGGGGAGGGGACCCGCGTGAGTATCGGTGTGGTTCGGGCTGCCAGTCGAACAAGCCAGCCCCGGTGCCATTAACTCGAGCTACTTTCAAACTGTGCTTGCATTTACTAATTTTACTCTTTACCTTGAACGAGATTCGAAAGACTATCCACAGAATACACTACTGTTTTTTATAAGACCGATAACATTAGCTTTTTCAGAAATATACAAAAAGAGACAGATGGCCGATAAGTGAAATATTTTATAGTTAGAGGTCAAAATAGAAACATAAATTATTAAACCAACGAATTAATGATAAAACATTAAAAGCAGAATACACACGGTTATTCATCATGTCATCGTTGTAGATAAGAAATGCAATTAAAAAGTACAATTTTGATAGTATCAAACATTGTAAAGTTGAGCACCGAGACCATAAAATTAGAGGATATAGATGTCTCCAGGCTTTCGCAGTAACATCAAAGTTACTTTGAACGATCAACACTAGTGTTTCAGTAGGTTGGTGCGAATGGGATTACACTTTTGTTTTTACGGCTGTTCCCTTTAGCGCGTAGACTTTGCCGTAGTGATGCAGAAGACGTGAGGTGAAAACTCGATTTAGCTTTTCCAAATACGTCAATGTAAGCGAATGTACTCGCACGCTCATTCAGTGGAACAAGAATAGTCTTTACCCCGGTACACGGCTTTATGACTTTCACCAAATTTACAGTAAGCTGATATTGCTACTTTAAATTGCTTTTCTTTACCCGACTTATCCAAGTCTATAATGTAATAATTTTAGCTTATTATTTCTACAGAACGTTCAACTTGTGACTATTTTTACTGCTGCATAAAAGATATAGTCCAATATTTCTAAAAGATATTTTATAGAAAGTAATATAAAAATATTGAAAAGTCTAAAGAAAAACTTGGAATGAAATAAAAATGGTAATAAAATAATAATTAATATTTAGTTGTGAAATAACTAGAAAGAACTTTTTGACTAAAATAAAAATCAGTATGAATAGTTAACAAATACAATCTTTGAAGGAAAGATAAAAAAAATCCTCGACCGACCGCCGCGCTGACTGTATCGGAAAAGCAAATCGAGCGAGCTTGTTTGAGCAAAAGCGAGTCGAGCGACTTTCCCTTAAACATTAGCATTCGCAAATCTGCTGCAGAGCCAGTGATCTCAGCTCGACTATTTACACGAGATTCGAGCCGCTCGCTCCCCACAATTAGCCTTTTTGCGATTGACGCAGCTAACAAGCTCGCTCGTAGTTTCGCAGAGGCGCAGAGGAAGATTGCCCGTCGATCGGCGGCGGCGGCGGCTGCGCAGCAGCAGCAGTCTGTATCATAATTATCGATAAGCATCTCGAGCTGGCACGAGGAGCTGGGCCTCGAAAAAATGAGCTCTCGTTAGAGCGGCGGACGGGGGATGGTCCGCGGAGCTTTAAAGGCGTAATGGCTGGCCTTACCTGAATATCGGAGAGAGTCGCCCTGGAGTGATGACTGAGTCGGCAGACCATGTCCCCGGTGTCTCCGTAGTCGTAGCTGTGGCAGCGGTAGGGCGAGTTGAGACAGAGCTCGCGGCACTCCTCGGCCGTCGCCACGTCCTGGTAGACCGAGTCGACGGTCTTGAGGATGCGGCCGGTGATCTTCTTGAACTCGCAGAGCTTGACCGGCTCGTCGACGCAGTGGTTCTCGAGGTAGTCGGCACCCTTGGCGGCCTCAAGGGCCCCGGAGCCCGCGACCGTCAGCCGGTCCATGTCCGACAGCTCGCAGGCCTTGCTCGCGTTAACGTAGTTGGCCGACCTGCAACACACAAAGCACAAGTCTCGATCAAGATCAAATTCAAGCCAGTCGCTCGAGAAGCGGATATAACGAGGGCGGAGCTGTCCGCGCATAAGCCGGGCACTATGGCACACTCGTCAACGACACCCGCGCCTGCGATCGCCCTTCGCACTCGGCGGGACATGTCTAGGTGTTTGACTGCTGCCGGGGGAGAGGGGAAATCGATGCGGCTATCTGCGCCCGATCGCGCCTTTAACCAACTCCTTCCGCGGCCTTCCAGCCCGGTGCTCTCGAGCTTTTTTCTAGCTTCCGCTATGGAGTGGCTCTGCACTCGACTTTTCTTAATAATGACCACATCTATGAGAAGTGATTCCGCAATTATAGCTTTGAAAGTCGTTTTTTAAAACAAAAAAATTAAGCGGTATGCATTCTGTAAAAGTTTGAATTTTCCGTGTCTGTACATTCGACTAAAAAATCTAATCTGTTCGAAAATAAGTTCGGCTTCAAATGTTCAGCAAAATACATAAAAGAACATATAGTACCGTTCAAAAGTTTGTAAATGTTTTTTGTACTCAAGTCCATTTTTAAACAGCGATATCTTAGAAACCCGTGGACGAGTATAAAAAAATCAATGTGATTTGAAAGGTGAGATCAAAAGCTATCATTTTTTTCTTTAACTTTTTGAACTTTTTTAAAGATACAAAATTTGTATTTTTTACATCCTTTGAGCGGTAGTGTGTCAAAAAATTTGAGGAATACGGTAAAAATTGGTCACATACACAGCAGATGCATTTTTACATTTTTACAAAACCCATATTCTTCGATACAGAATACCAACTCTTTGAGAAAGTAAAATGAAAAATTCATACTGATTGAGGTTCTGCAGATATTAGAATTCGGATGGCTGCACGTTTTATAATGATCGAATGAAGAAAAGAGCATTGTTGGCTGGCTCGGAGTAAATTTTGAAGCGATTTCACGGGAGTGCGAGCGTTGATTTTAAAATTCAATCGGAAAGTGAATGGGATGCGTTAAGGGGCTCCCGATTTTCCAGGACGACGCGACGTATCGAGAGCAGAGGGGATTTAGCTAAGCTGCCTCGTGCTCAGCGAAGCGGCCCCTTCCTACATTACATATAGCTCGACATCCTTCACATTTCCGCAGCGAATTTCCTTCCCGGGCGCGCTCTCATACAATGCTCAGGAGACGACGGCGCGGTGCGGGCGGTGCCTCTTACGCGCGCTATTAATCCCCCGCTTTAATATTTGTCCCTAATTCCCTCTCCGCGAGGTGGTACTCCAAGCTCCGGCTTCTCCTACTCGAGACATTTTTGCGCCTCTGCTCGGTGCTCGCGCTGCGCGCACTGGACGTAATCGAGTGGCTGGTTCTCGGAGCGTGCGAGTAATGAATTAATCCCCCTCCTAATCCTCCGCGTGTACTCGTAGCGGAGCTTTCTACTTCACCCGCCCCTTTACCACCCCTTTTCTTCGCTCGCTTAATCGAAAAATTCATCTTAACGCACAGGGACGCGTTGCACTTTCCCGCAAAGGCTTACGTCGCACGTCCAATTGAAATTGCTCGAGCGTCAATGTCTGCTTTATGCGCAGTGGGGCATAATTAGGGCTTATCTCCTCGGCATTTCGCGGCTTCGACGTGGCGGCCGCGGCGCAATATTAATCAGAAAACAATTGAAATGCTAATCGTTATGCTAATATGTTATTACAGGTTGCACTGATGGAAAGATCAAGTGGGTTGTTGGAGCATGAAACGCTCGGCGCGATTAGCTCACTCGAGGCGCAGGTTTACATTTCGTTACTCGCGAATGAATTCGGCGGCTGCCGCGGTAGGCTCCAGACTTATGTAAATAATGCATTCTAGATTATCGGTGGAAGTGGGCGCGTTGCGATACCCGAAACGTAAAATGAGCTTGCCCATAAATTGCGATATCTCGAAGTTAGAATAAATGCATTAGCGGTTGCGCTAAAATTAAACTGGCATAAATTGAAATTCAAATCAAGTTCTTTGCTCGTTGGCCTTTTTCTGCAAATTACCTGTCGCCTTTTCCCCTTTAGGCCGATAAAAATTAACAAATAGTGAAAAGAACTGGAGATGTGCTCAATAGGGTAATGTTGTGTAACTATTCGCGCAGCGTAGCAGCGATACATTCCAAACGCATTAACTCGGAAGCCGGTAGTGCAGTACACGAAAACTAGACGTATATATGCAGTTATAATAAGAAAAACATGGCGATAAAAGCGCTAGAAGAGAATAAAAAGCGCGCACGTCCTGGGAACAGAGTTGGCTTTCTACTCGGCGAGGTACAGCTCCCCTCATTATTCTTTGCCGTGGCTGGGGGGAGTTGGGGGAGTTGGGGGCGGCAAAGGGTCGGGCTCTCGGCCGAGCTGCTGCAATAGTGCCCAGATGTGCAGTCTATCTCATCGTCGCGGCTTGGAATCCGAGGGAAAGTAGAGAGAGGCAAGAGAGGCGCAAATTTATTCCGCGTCGCTCCATCGATTTGGGATTATATTGCCTTAAGACCTGAATAATATTCATGAGCGTCCCCTCCGTTATGATTTCAATATTCTCGTTTTCGCGCCGTTCGCCGCGCGGCTGCGGCAGCGGCAGCGGCAGCGGCAGCGGCAGCGGCAGCACAGTCGAAAAATCACCGCGCCCCGGAGTTTTATGCGATCCCACGATAAACTGGATTGCCTATAATCGAATGCCACCCCCTCCTCGGCTCTCTGCTTTTCCTCGATTCTCAAAAAGCTCTTATACGCCACTCATATTGACCTTCTTATTTTTCATCTTTAAATTGGACCTAGATTTTTTTTATACCCCTACGTCTCGATAAAGACTTCGATTAACCGCGTAAAAGCCTGAGTGCTTCGCCTCGCCGCCGGGTGCACCGCATCGGAGTTCTTACTCCAAATTATAACGACCTTTTTCATATACTTTTGATATCATATCACACGTTTTCACGAGCTGGAGTTGGAAAAAGTAGCCGAATCGCTAATGATAAGTAAATGATAGTTCCGACTCGCTGCGAAAGTTTTGTATTCTCGGTGAAATGGTCGTAAAAAAAAGGAGGAAGGCGAAGGGGAAGCCGAGGGGCTGGATCGTCGAACGGAAAGAAAACAAGACACGGCAGGCTTGTCGCATAAAGATAAAGTCGGCCGCGCCGCTTCTTTTCTACCGAATCGACGCACAAAAGATATTCCAATCCAAGTTAGAGTAAACCCCGGGAGAGATTTTAACCTCCCAGTCAGACGTTAAATGCCAAGTTAACTTTTGCCGCGTTGCTCGATGGTTCTTTTTTATTTCTTTTATTTCAGACCGTAGCAAGCTATTTCGAACAAATGACGGGACAAAAAGAGGAGGCAGCCGGGAATCCGCAGAAGAAAGCAAGAAAGGAGAAAAAGAGGAAAGTAAGTCGAACTACCAGCCGGTGGAAAAGAATTACAAGTGGCTCGTCCCACTGCATCTCGATGAATCTTAAATTATTCTCCGCCCCCGCGAAGCGCTGCTGCCGCGCGGGCGTACTCCCTTTTCGCTAAAAGCCCCCAGCAGCAGCAGCAGCAGAGTCTTGCAACTTATTTACCAAATGGAATTACAATAACGCTCCAGTTTTTTCCCCTTTCCCTGCAATCGGCCCTCGGTCCTCGCGTGAAACTTGTTTAATCGCTGGGCAAACAATTTCTTGGCGATTTCATTAGCGATGATAATTCGATTGGGGGCTTGAGCGCAAAGCAGCGTAACTCGAAAGTGTGGCCGCGAGCTCGCGGCTATCGGGTCTGCAATTAAGAGCTCGGCAGCAGCTTATGGAGGGGGCAAGCGAGGCACAAAGCAAGAAAGGTATAATGAGCCTGTAGTTGGGCGCAAGGGAATCCGGTGAGAAATGCTCGGTGGCCGCCTACCCGGATAGGCTCTCGGTGATCCATAATCTAAATAGCAAAAAGTCCGGGCCGGGCGTGGGGCCAGGGACGAGGAACGCGTGCGAGAGCGACCGAGGGAATATATTTTCCGGGCTCGGGCGAGGCCATGCAGCTCCGAAGTCTATTAGATTGCCAGCTGCGGTGGCAGCTACTCGAGCCCCAGCCTCTTCATTAATCACCGAGACCTAGTGCTTTTCGCGCGCGCATATCAACCTACATTCGCAGGCCCCCGTGAAATAAGCTCGGCTCGCCCATCGAAGCTTGTTTTGGAGGTGCATGATCCTTTCTCTCTCAGCTGTTCTGGTCGCTCATTTTCCTTTGCTTTGCCACTTTCCTTCCTCCTTCCTCCTTCCTCCTTCCTCTCCTCCCTTCCCCTTTCTCCTTTCTCCTTTCTCCCTCACTCGCTCGCACATTCGCTCTTTTTTCAACCTCTCGGAGAGCTCGCACTATTACTCGGAGATGTACGTCGTCTAGGTACGCAATCCCGTGATGCATTGCGCATTCAGCCACGACTGCGGCCCGATACACGCCCCTTCTCTCCCCGACGCCCGAGCCCGAGATTCTCCCTCGCCTCCAGTTGCCCGTGCACTCGACAAATGGCCACAATTACGTACATGTGCCAATACATAACCCGCGCCGCACCGCCGGCTCTCGCTCCCTCCGCAGCTCCCTCCAGCCCCAGCTCCTAGAACAAAGCGCTCTTTCCCGTCCTCTCGCTCTCTCCCTCTCTCTCTCGCTATTCGCGCGCCTAGCACGCTTTTGGTGGCTTTCACTTCGTCCCCTGCGCTCCCTTGCGTTTTCCTTCCTCTGGGAAAATACCAGGCAATACACGCCAACAGTAATTTTAACCTGCCACGTAGCGACGCCAGACAGAGAGGGAGAGAGAAAGAGAGAGAGAGAGAGAGAGAGAGAGAGGTAGCGAAAGAGGCAACGCGAGGACGGGAGATGAAATGAAAGAGTGCACCGACAAAGAGAGGGAAAAGCAAATATAAAACGCTCGAAAAGAGGAGACAAGCCTTTGCGCATTCACATCCTCCAATTTGTCCCTCGGGTGCTGCTGCCGCTGCTGCTGCTGTTACTGCTTTTTTATGAGAGGAAACGTTATTGGTGAATCTGATCTCTGTTGCCTTTTGCGTTCTTCCGCGGTATGCCGCATTCATTTTCCTGCCACCGGCCAGAGACTTTTTTTCTATTCGCTCCTTTTTTTCCGTTCCTCCTTTTCATTCGTTATGCTCAACTGGAAAATTAATCTTTCGGACTGGAGCTGCAATCGAGCATACATAATGCTCTGGCTGGCAGGCTCGTCTTCTCTTTCTCACCCGGTCTGTCTCTCTCTCTCTCTCTCTCTCTCTCTCTCTCTCTCTCTCTGCATTGTTTGCACTCCCAGCTGAAACATTTTCTTCGCTAATCCCATCAAGGTGGCACCGGCGGAAATTCATTAGAGCTGCAGCGCCCTAGGGCCAAGAATGAAGCTTTGAAATCTCCATTCTTGGCCCGAAGCGCATCGTTAGTTGGCTTCGTCTAGTATAGCCGGAGCTGCCCCTCCGCAAAGCTCGCGCGATCGATCAATATTAACGAGTCCTGCTCACCGAATAAATCAAGCAAATCGCACTGGAGCCGATACCGAGGGGCTTAATCAGCGCCTTGAATCGCGGCCGTCGGGAGCGAAAGAAATCTCATGGGCCTAGGCTGCGACTTTTGGGCGACCAGAGAGCTCATACGACATTGCAGCGATCGAATGCGAATCCATTGCGAGCACGCAGCTCTGTAAGGTACTGGCGATGTAATTACGATAAGGCTAATGTAAGCTAGGCTAGTAGCTCCGGATGGCTCGACTGTATGTAACAGGTGCCCGTCCCCCGTCTCCCGACACTAATTACAAGTGCAGCGCTCGCGAGTGTCGTCGAATGAAGGAGCTGTCGCTCGTACAACTCTCTCATTCCCTTTTCCCAAAAAAGAAGGAGAGAGCGAGGTGCATTCCCTCCGCGGTGCGGACCACAATTACACGGTGTATTGGTTTGCGCGAAGGACCGCGCGGGGAGCCGTCCAATTTTATTTATGGCTCACTACAATCAGTTCAATTATATTAATGCCGACTACATATTAGAGGGCGTAATTAGTGTTTCGGGATCAGTTTTTATTCGCGCAGGAGCGTATAAATTAATTAGGCCATTGTCCGCTGGCAGTTTGTGCTCATAAAGGAGGGATGAGGAGGCAGGATCAATATGCATTTGCATGCGCGCCGGCGCGCGCGCTCTAGTTTCTTCGTATCTGCCGCGAAAACGAGAGTAGCGCGAGCCGCAGCTCGGAATAAATTAACCAATACTCGTGGCCGATTATTTTCGGGATCTTGATCGGCTGTTCCCCACCACTATACCTAGGGTAGCCTCTCCAGTGCAGCCCAAGATACACGAGGAAGCTGTACATATACAGGCTGGCGCCCGCCGCTAATTAATAAGGGCGTTCGGCGCTAATGAATTGTATCTGTCGCGAGGCTAACCTTCCTCGCTCAACCCTCCTCTCCTCTCTCTCTCTCTATCTCTCTCTCTCTCTCTCTCTCTCTCTCTCTCTCTCTCTCTCTTTCTCTCTTTCGCTCTCTAAAACGCGGCCTTATTGCGAATTAATTACTTATATCGGCTCGATTTCCATATATGTAAATGGGAGGACGGCCTGCCGAGCCGCGTACCTCGCCACCGCACGCAACTGACCGAGTGGGGGCAGGCCGCGGAAATTGCACATATCGTCGCTCGATAAATCCAGCTGCACTTATCCGGGGGAGGGGAGGCTCTTAAAGCTTATTGCCGAGCGCTTCGTCACCCGTGATATCTTAACCTGCCAATATTAGCAAACATCGGGGCCGATAAATCAGCGGCGGCTGGCTAATCGCTCCTGAAGATAATTAAAAGGAGAGTCGTTGAGCCCGGGAGAATCGCGGCGACGTGAGAAATCGGCCTCCTTTATTTGTCGCAAACTGGTTGCAGCTCGCGACTCGCAGCTCCCGACTCCCAGCATCGGTTAATCTTTCAACGAGCTGCCTATTGTGCAAAAGGACATCGCCGCGGTCGTAGCCCGAGATAAGCTAGAAATTCAAACGACTTCCCCAACGGTCTCGGCTATGAATTATCGCGGCGCACGAGAAACGACGCCCGCGTCGCCCCTGAGTATAAATGCGACTCAACTTATTTCTTAATTTAGAGCGCGAACAGCACAACGAGTGCGTGTCTGCGATAATGGTAGCTGCTCTAGAGCCATCGAGTCTCCCAGAGAGTCGAGCAGCTGGAGATGAATTTTCCGCAGACATCGGCTGCAACAGCAGTTCCCGGTCCAGAGCCTGTAAGAAGCTTAGGTAGCCGGTACCGCAAGCCCAGCGACAGCGACGAGGGCAGCAGCCTCGAGCGGGAGCGGGAGGAAGACGTAGCAATAAACACGCGAGCGAGGATCGCGGCTAATCGTGGCCGGGGCAGCTGAAAAAGAGGAGCTGGATAAAGCGCGGAGCGGAGCTGCGCTCGTGTGGGAAAAATGGCTTGGCAACAAATGCGTCGAGGGTGGCTGCGGCCACTTTTCTCTCTCTCTCTCTCTCTCCTACATTTCTCATCGGGTTCTTCCTCTCCTTCCAGCCTCGCTGTAGCGGATTCAGCTGGACTGCGAGCGAGAGGAAGGAGGGAGAAGGCAGATCGACTCGCAGCGGTAAAGCAGGAGACAGCAACGTTGGCGACGCTACCGCGCCACGGCTGGCGGCTACTCGCAGCATGGGGCTCAAGGAGATGAGTCGCCGCGATTATGGTACTGGCAGTAATGCATAGCCGGCCGCTTATCCTCTCGCGAGTCCTGTCGCCGCCGCCGCCGCCACCGCCGCCGCCGCTCTCGTGCAGCATACTGCACATATACATACGCGTGTACGCACGAGGCCTCGAGGAGCGCACGCTACTCGCCTCTCCTCGTGCCTCTCGTCTCGCTTCTCGATGGCTCGCTCGCTTGCCTGGACCATGAGAAGGAGAATATTGGCACGGGAACATCTCCGGCTCTCGTCTTCCGCGCTGCAGCAATAGCTTCGCCAGATTGATGAGCGCCGGTGCATTTGTATCGTAAATGCCAATGTACAGGGCTGATGCAGCTTGTCCCTATATTTATTTGACTGTCGGAATTTATCCGACGAGATATATCGTGCGTGCGCGAGAATTCATATATATACTGCCTTCGTGTTGCTTTGCATCCCTTCCCGCTTGTCTTCGCTTTAACTTGGCTTTGCCTTCGCATTGCCTTCGCATTGCCTTCGGCCTAGGAAGCTCGCATTATTTAGCCTCGAGATTAAGACTCCTTCTTCCACACGAGACGGAAGCCTCTTTGCTTCTCCTCTCTTTCCTCCTTTCATCCGAGTCTCGAGCGCCTCGCTTAGACCGAGCGGCGCACGCTTGCGATACATTATTTCCGAAAGGTTTGAGCCAATTCAAAGCGGACGAGTATCGCTCGGAATATTCACCTGCTGCGATGACGAGTTGAGGAGCGAGGCGCCACAATGGACTCGCTCCTCTGAGATACTCGAGAAGGGCAAAAACGACTGGCAACTGGCAGAAGCGCCTGCAGTTATGCTCGCTCGACCGATTATATCTTGGTGGGCTCGAATAATCTTCTGTATCCTAGCACGCACCGAATGAAAGTCGTTAAGGCCAACGCAACTGGTGTCACTGCCGCTGCTGCTACTGCATTGCAGAATCGCCTTTTTCTCTATTAGTCATTTCTCTTTTTTGTTGGATAGTCATTTCTCTTTTCGAATCACTGCACAGTATTATTTCCCTCTTATGGCCTCTTGATTCTCACATAGTCCTTCATTTAACTCGAAAAAGTAAAGTGTGAAAATTAGTTTTACTGCGTGTTGATAGCGAGAGTAAGATGAATTAGATCATTTGTAATTCATAACGAATGAATGCGACGGTAGGTGGAAAGGGATATATTTATTCGCGCCGCAGATCATAACAACAACCGAACATTCGTTTTATGCTTATTATTCGGCGAATGAAATAATTAACCTTGAAATTTATGCCTAAAAGCAGTAAAACACAAGCGTGCTCGAATACGCCGCGCGATCCCGATAATTGTGGCTCTTTTTTTTCAGCGAATGCAGCTCTTGTCATTATTTCGCTAGCAATTAACGATGCGATGTTCACGCGGGCATATTTCCCCCGAAACTATATATACATGTGCGCAGAGGGGTTAATAAAAGCAGTAGAGGGAGAAAAAAAGTGCAGGCGGATCGGGGGAAGGTGAATGATGGGGAATGAAGGGAAATGAGGAGGAGAGGTGGAAGAAAAAAGACGGGCTCGCGTTCACAGAATATCAGGGCATCGAAAAGCGATAGCCGTCGCGGTTGGTCGTTACGGAAAATAGATCCCCGAGGCTAACATCCGAAACGAATCGTTCGACCTCGCGGGCTCGGCGCGCGTTCACGCGGAATGTAATTAACGCTTCTTGAGGCGTTTTTGCCGAGCAGTCGCGGCGGGGAGAACCGATTGGCCGCGGAAAAAAAAGCATCGGCCGCCGCACAACTGGGGAGGATAATCGGACAGCGCAAACTTTTTCCGCGTGCTCTACTCCTCGCGGGCCCCTCCCCCCGACCCGAGGCCTGCACCTACACGCTCAAACTTTACTTGTTCCGGCGTGGCCGCTGCACCTAACCGAGGCCGCGACGCCATTCATTCTGCCCCAGCAGTTCGTACGCACCGCGCGCTCGAGGCATCTGCGAGTCACGAGTCGCGGGAGAAACAAGATAAGACGAGCGTTGCAGGCGCGAATTTATTAGGCCTGAAGCTGCTGCTCGCCTCCTCGTCTCGTCTCTCGTCCCTCGTCTCACCGCCTCTCTCTCTCTCTCTCTCTCTCTCTCTCTCTCTCTCTCTCTCTCTCGGCGCTGCCGTTGTCCCGCTGCAGTCCCTTTGGCTGCACCGTCGTCGTTTTCGCTGTCGCAGCCGACAGATACAAACTTGGCGCCCGCCTACGAAGCGCTTTCTTCTCTAACGATTTCCTCGGCGTATACACTTATCGCGTGATTAATGACGCGCGGCCTCAGCGACGACTTAATCCCCCCAGACACTCGGCACTACTCGTCATCGTTCACGATTTTTCTCCTCCTATCCCCTTTGTTCGTCCGTCTACCTTACACCTCTGTTCCTCGTTCTTTTATCTATTTGTCTTTTTGTCACCTGCCCCCTCGTCCTCCCGCGGCCCCTCCCCTCGAGCTCCGAGCTTCTGCGAGAGATACTTTTACTGAGCGCCCGCTGGATACCAACGGGAAAGAATTCTACTAAGTGCTTGTTACGGCCGCCACGTGCGAGCGCCTGCGACATTCATGAATCGTTGATTTCGAAAAGTTCACTGGCCTCTGGGGAAAATTGCCAAGGCGCCAGGACGCTCCCCCGCGCTACGAGGAGAACAAACAAGAGACCGGTGATTAATCGATGAATACAATTATACGGCATGCCCGGCGGGGACTCTAGATACTATTTATGGTCAAATCGATCCTTCCTTGGAACAACGTACGACATATTTGAATGTGGCTTAATTATGCGCAATCAAAATATTTCAGCTTGGCACTTGAATTTCGCTTGCACTGCTATTAATCGCTGTATCGTTTCCCTCGTGCAGCGACATTTTTCATTGAATCGCGGCCTGAATGTTGGACACGTATAATAGACATTTAATAATTAAAGACGTTTGAGGGCGAAAGAGAGAGAGAGAGAGAGAGAGAGAGAGAGAGAGAGAGAGAGAGAGAGAGAGAGAGTGCGTGTGAGGGGGAAGGACGGTGACGCTAGCGGTGGCGGGGCCAGCTGGAAGAGAAGAATGGCATAGGTGCACCAGCAGAGCCAATCTTGACATCAACTCCCCAAGAATTATGGGCTGTTAAAACGGTACCGCTATTCGAAACAAGCCGCTGTGCCGGTAAGTCTGTATGCGAGCACCGCGGCCGTTCCACCGACTGATTTAAAGCCGCAAGTATTGTCTTTGGCGAACATTTACGCGGAAATCCCCTCGAGAGTCGATCGAGTCCCTCTTGCCCTCCGCCACTCTCTCTTTCTCAATTCATTCGGCGGTGCAGCTCCAAGTGCAGCAAATCGAGAGACAGTTCGCAGTCGGCTGGAAAAGCTTGTTTTTCGCCGGTGGCTTATGCAGATAAGAAGGGGCCGCCACCGCGATCCCCCAAGGCTGTTTAGTCAAACGAATCCTCAGCGGCCAGCGCGCAATTTACATTTCGGTAACAGGTTGGCGCCCGCCACGTCGGTTCCGTCAATCGAGGGAGGAGGAGCCGACCTGCATGTCGGAGGCGTTGCGACCTATAAAGCTGCGCTTCTGCTCTTGGCTGCTCTATTGCGCTAGTCGCAATTCTCTGCGCATCCTCTCGAGACTAGAGCTGGGATAACCGCAAAAAGTCGAGCAGAACTGCCAGCTGGTCAACTGGCCAACTGGGAGCGATACAAGCAAGATGTTGCTCCAAGAGGGATGGACCATGTTAATACCGAATCGAAACTCCATTAGTTCGCGCTCGCGGAGCTCTGGAAAAAGAAGTTACGAATCGTTGCTGCAGGAGGTGGTTTGCGGCAGCAGCTGCCGCCCGGGAAAATTAATAGCCTTTTAAGGGTTAAAAAAGCTGGCGTGAGTTTTGCGATTAGATTATCGAGAGGCTCGATAAGAAGCGATATCTTCTTCGCGGTCTCGGGGAACATGCCCCCAACTGCATCCGTATCTTCGAAATAAATAGCTTTCGATTTCTTGCGGCCGTCTCGTCGGGCAGTTTTTCCGCCATACCTTAAAGCCCAATAAATAACAGCGGGAGAAATCGATAAGAAGAGAGAAGCGGATCGATTCTTCTCGAGAAGAGAAGCGCAATGAGGAAAGACCTTGCCATAGGAGTTGGCGGCAAAAGGTATACTCGAGTCGATGCTCGATACTTTCCCCCCCCCC
>UELU01138969.1:36684-67370 GCA_900490025.1 Megastigmus dorsalis
CTCTCTCTCTCTCTCTCTCTCTCTCTCTCTCTCTCTCTCTCTCTCTTATATACACACACAAGCGCTCCCATCGATCTTTTTCAGCTCCTCTTTTCCCTCTGCCGCTTTCTCCCTCTGGTTCGTTCACCGGCGATTACACGTTTACGGCGAGGGAGCAGCTTCACGAAATTGTCCGGTAATCTGGGGCATTTTCAAATTACCAGCAGCAGCCAGATAGAGCAAGAGCTGCTACATAGCGGTGGCCTAGCGATTCGAGTGTGGCGAAACAAAGGAGATTATGCAGGCTATCGGTCCACCGCTCGCCGATGCGCCGATCGCCGAGGCCTATTTTCTCGCGTTTGATCTTTACATGGTGCGCACGAGGGCAGCTTGAGCCTTTAGAAAAAGAAGAGGCATCGCATCGGCCGGGCTCGAGGAGCCGAGTGTGCGTTTTTCGCCCTCGCAGCTCTCGGCTCTCTGGCCTTCTAGCCCTCCTCTGGCCCTTGAATCAATACAGCGCGAAGGAAATACAAAGGGAAATTAAGACTTTCCCGCGCATCTTTGTATATTTTATTCATTACACAAAAGACGAACACAGGTAAAGATGAGTTGAACGTGGTCCGGGCATTTAGCGATGCTGCAGTTACTGTCCGCTCCCCGTTCGTTGTAATGTAATGCGACCAAATAAGAGCTGCTGTATTCTGGTTATGAAGAGTGCGCGCCATAGTTTTCGTTTGACGGGAATTTCATTTTGGAACCGCTGGAGCAACACCGCGCGCAGTCGCATTCGCTCGGCACTTTAATTAAAACAATTAAGCAAACCATCGACAGGGTTTGTGCTTTGTTCCTGCTATTCCGCCAGCTCTGGAATGATTCGAAATAAACCAATTAGCTGTATCAGCTGTTTGGGCGAGGGGAGAAGGCTCTTTTTTAACCGGGAGAATAGCCGAGGCATTTCTGGCAAAACACGGTTTTATCAAAAGATAAAATTCACCTTTTCCCTCGAAATATAGGGTGCGCCGTCCGAAAATACTTGGAAAGAGAACTCGTATCTTGCAGGCGGGGGCTCAATAATCCCGGCCAATCGTCCGCTACATAGGTATACAGAGATACAGGGTCTGGAACACAGCTAGGGCGTTCCGACGTTCCGTCGCGCGACGTCCCGGCGAGAGGCGAGAGCGAGCTGGGATTTTCCCTTCCTACATCCGACAGAGAGACACCGAGGCGACGGCAGTTTGAGTCAATATGCGAAAGCCCAGGCAAGCGAGGGAGCGAGCGAGCGAGCGAGCGAGCGGTAGAGCAAAATGTGGAAAGGAAAGTGGCGTCGGAGGTCACGGGAGACGCGGAGCGGCAGAGCTGCAGCGGAATCGGAAGGGTTGCAGCGCCACCGTTCGCGGAATCCTGCACTGGGGGCTAGAGAGGGGCTAGAGAGGGGCTAGAGAGGGGCTGGGGTACTGGGACCACTGCGCCAGCTAATGCTCGTTATCTCGACGTGTCGACTATCTAATGGCTCGGGCGTAATGGCCAACCAACGATATATTGTCCATTTCTCGAAATTCGCGCGCCCCCCACGGCACACCGAGCTGGCCGGCCGTTGGAGCTCATCCCGAGCCTCCTACCCCGGGACGTGCCCCGATGTGCCCCGATGTGCCACCCCGAAGCCGCACGGCTCCCATCCATGTATTATGTCGACAATTATTTTGGTGAATTCAAAAGCGCGCCGACTGCACCGCTGCTTCTCGCCTCGGCGCGTGGCTCGGATTCCAATTTCTCAGGAATAGAGTGGATGTACAAACGCACGCCCCTGCTTCCGTCCCCGTCCCCGATCCCATCTCTGCCTCCGCCTCTGTCCTGCACACACGCGAAAATTCTATTAAACTATTTCGCGAGAGAGCTCAGTCTCGAGCTAACGCGAATTCCTACGGGCGAAATTGTCTTCTGAACGCGCCTTTCGGTGATATACACTTTCAGGCAGGCTTGCCATCGCGAGATTTCACCGCGCAGAGCAACCAAACAGAGCCGTCGTACAGTGAAAGCAAATTGGAGGAGAGGCTCAATTAATTGGGAAAGCAGTTTCCAGCGGGGCTGATACACCCTCACTTGTTGTAGAGCGCAAGGGGGCCAAGATAAAATGATTCGCTGCTATATAAATTGGATTTCACGACTTCTAATCACAGTCGACGAATTTAATAATAAGTTTTTGCATTTATACATATTCCTCAGTTGTAAACAATATATATTTAAGTCAAAAGAAAAAAAATTATTTTTAACAAAATATAACTTTGATATTGTAGACAAATACATATAACAACAATTACATTTTATTGGTACAAAAAACTATTTACCTATAATATTCATTTAATTAATTAAAGCGAATGAAACGATTCAATTTACTGAAATTGTTCAAAGAATTAAATAATTATTTTACGAAAAGAAGTTATTTAGTGGCGTTATTATTAATTATTAATATTGTTGTGAAGGGCTTTTGCCTGTTTAATGTTTATAAATAAATAAATATAAGTAAAAAAATATATTTTAATTAAAACCGTATTTTATAACTTGGAAACTATTAAAGCGATAAAGCGTGCTGGCCAACGATACGATTTGTGCTTTTTAAGAAACATTTATTATTACATAAATAATTAGATAAAGCTATTAAAGAATCCGTAGTTTGAATTAAAGACACAGCTGATCGAGCCGTAGAAATATTATTTTAATTTTGGTTTGAGAGAACGAGGCGCGGGAATCTGGTTAAGCATATTTAGATCCGGTGATTTTCGTCAGTGATGTAGGAGCTCTCGAGAGGGAGCGCGGCGTCGAGTGAGCCGAGGAGAGTAATTTTGATGAAGCACGCATTTTGAAGGGCGCGGCCCGACCGGAAGGACTCGTCGAATTGGATTTTTATCCGAGCTCGGGTGTCACAGCTCAGTTAGGAGGTCGAAGTTTAAAGGCACTCGAGCTATCGCGGTGACTGTCGCCTGATCGAATTTTCAGTCGGAACCGATCGGTTTTCAGTCCGCCCACGTACAGCCAATTCTCATCCCAACTCTCGGAATCGTTTTCGCCGGCATTTACCCCCGGCCGGCCCCTCATTCCCCCCGGGCTCTCGTAATAAGGCGCAGCTCCGGCGATCCTCGCTCCAGTCCCCGGCTCGATAAACGAATAGATTCGACAAAGCAGGCGTCCGACGGCGAATCTTGCTTAATTCCCTCTCGGCAGCGCTGCTCCCCAAAACTGTCCCCAAAACAGTCCGACGTGGGGATTCTCGTTTCTCGTCAGGCAGCAGCGAGTCGATCAGCGTTTGGAGGCGTGCGCGGTAACGAGAGAACGGCTAACGGGCGAAGGCAGCGGCATCGGCAGCGGTGAGGTTAATGGCTAAATAGCGCAGATCCCCGTCCCGATTAATAAGCCTTTTTCTCGGTAGCTATGTCGCGCTCGCGGGCGCGCGCGCGCTGGCCGGATGATAAGAGTTGCGTTGGGCTGCGTTGCGCCGCGCGGCGGACGGCGCTACATACGCTACAGTTGTCGGGCCGCGAGAGCACGGCGCTACGGTATCCCTAACGGGCGATCGCTCTTTACGAGATCTGAACTGGCTGCCAGTGCAGCGGGCGCGCACTAGATCTCTAGATAACTAGATAACTAGATAGCTATGTATGTAAATACAGGTGTCTGTGCTGCGTGCATCGCTGGAGACGAGGGAGGGGGCCGCGTGTTTACGGCTCGAGCGGTGCTCTCCCGCGAGCCTGCAACCGTGGGAATCGGCGCTATAGCTCGCCGACTAACTCCCCCGCGCCTTTTTATCCTTTTGCGGGCGCTGGCTATTCCTTTAAAAGCCCGAGGCCGCCGGGAGATGGAGTAGCGCTGCGGCCTCGGGCCAGTTACTTCCACACACTGAGAGATAGAGAGAGAGAGAGAAAGAGAGGGAGAGAAAGATAGCTACCGAGAGCCGCTCACAGAATCGATTTTAGCCCATACGCGCTTTTGTTAGCGAGCTGGCCGCCGAGATTCGTTTGCAGCTTTGGCTGCGTCCCCTCGAGGACGTCCGACCGCAGTCCCATTTTTTCACTTGCAATTTAGGAGCTTTACTGGCGTTCCTGCCGCCTCTCCTCCCCTCCCCTCCCCTCCCCTCCCCTCCCCTGCATGCGTATGCTCGTTGGAGCGTCTGGCGACCTGTGTATGGAACAACTTCCAGCCTGATTCGGCGATCTAATTGTGTTTGATATTCGCCATTTGATTGCAGGCCATTAGGAGATGCGGCAATCAGACCTGGGCACACGGCGCTCGCTTACTCGCTTACTCGCGCACTAACGATCTGTATTATGCACCTGGTCGCGACGTGGTGAGTTTGTCGACAACTGCGATTGCTAATCGGACAAAAGGATTATGTTATGTTATCGGCCGCTCATTATCCGAGCCTCTTTTTGTCCCTTTTTGCCCCCTATTGCCCTCTTTTGCCCCTTTTTACCCGTGCTGCCGCTGCGCGATGTGTGCGCTGGCAAGTTGCAGCGCCCGGTCACATCTCTGCACCGGGGGGAAGTTTCAAACTGTCTCCGGTAGGCGGTCAGTATACCCTCATTTAAGCCATCGATGTGTATTCTCTTCCGTGTGTACATGATTCCTGATAAATGGAGTTTCCCAAATGCAGTTCTCCATTGATTATAGCACACAAAACATGCTTATTAGCATTTAGAAAAGCACATCTTGTGCAGATTGCAGCGAGTCTAATGCGATAATATAGTGTTATTCTTTAAATGCAAATATGATTCTGATTCTACAAGTGACGAAGTAAAACTAATATAATAATAGTTTTATTCAGCAACTAAATCTTTTACTTCTATATTCATACAAAATACTCCTCTTTACAAAACTAGTTTCAATATTTTTATCAGACAAGCCGAGTGCTATCTTCGAATGTCAGAATGAAAAAAGCCGAACATAAAAAACGTGGCAACGTATTGTATAGCGTAGTCGAGTTTTTCTCTCCTCTCTATCTCGTCCCCACTATTGCCAAGAGCGACAGCTGTTCAATTGAAATCGGAGCTTCAATTCGTTTGTTTTCCTCAAAATAAAAAAAAAACTTCGTCACTTTCGATTGAAATAACTGCACGAGTCTTGTAAATAGAGTAAGAAAAGTAATTTATTTGCGTGTTCGTGTTTGTTATTCTTAGCTTGTGCGATTAAAACTATTGCTAGTTTTTTGTTCTTTGTTTTTTTTTTCGGTAAAATTATGTTATCGGCTTGCCGAGAGTAAATATCTAACTCGATCTTATTACGACTTTTTTCATTTAATTGTATTAATGACCCATTCGTATAATATGCACGGGAAACCTGCAAATTAGTAATTGAAGTTCAAAGTGTTGTCTATCGGTGTCGTTTGTTCTTATATACGTAAGTATATGTATCGCGCGTCGTGCGCAAGCCGAAAGAAAAGTTAGACATAATCGAAAAGGAATATTTGGAATTGCTAGAAGAAGCGAGAAAAAGGAAATGCTTTTTATTTGTAAATTAAGACGGGAGAAACTTGATTCGATCGTTTTAGAAGTACCTATACAGGCGAGAAATTTTCACGCGATACCATCGAACCCAAATTATTTTAGTATTTGGAGCATCCAAAAGTATTTTATGCTTATAAAACTGATTGGATCAGTAAAGTATTTAATTGAGTTTCGTTTGGAAAAAGGGTGAAACGATTCGCTTGATCAAAGTGTTTATATTCAAGAGTTTCACTAATTAAAAAAGTTCTAATTTAGTTGAAAATTATTTACTTAACAAACGTTTCGCTTGAAAAAGTCAGCGATCAAAGCGGTCGAAATAAATATAACTAAAATCTACCTTGAGAATGAATTTATTTTTTAAATTGATAGCTCCAACTTTGTAAATCTGTAATGAAAATATTGCAATAAAAATATTTAAGATGAGTATCTAAAGTTTTCATTGACTCAGTACACGGCTTGAACTGTAAGGAAAATCGATGAGGGAGTATAAAGTCAATATTTACGAATTCGAGTAGTTTTCCTAACTTTTACTGAAAAACATATAGACTCGAACCCGTGGACATTCTAAAATCGAAATATATGTAAATCGCAAAAAGAAAACCGTTGAAAAAAATATGCAAAAAAATATGCTTTACAAAAGTCTGAATAAAGAAAATCATTGTATGTATCGTTGTGTTTTTTTTTCTGTTGTAGGTAAGTCGAGCGGCACCGCACGAGAAGTGGGTTATGGAAAGCCATTTTTCCAGAAGCAAATTCAGAAAGCTACACGTGGGTAAACCGAAAGCGATGAAGACATATGCATGCGTGTTTCGGCCTCTCCCCTTTCCCCTGGTGCCCTGTCCCCCTCGGCAACTCCGCCGCGCGCGTTATACGACATAAGCTCATAACGTCGGACCAACTGTCGGCTTTGCAAGCTAAAGCTCTACTGTGACACTTGTTACGTAAATACGACACTGCTATTTTCTTCCGCAGGGGAATCCGTGAGTCGTCGCCGAGGTCGCGCCTCCCGCGCAAGCACGTTTCGAACAACTTCCTCGGGGAGGAAATACAGGGACTTTACTGCTTTCCGTGTCGTTCTTTTATTCTTTCTTCATTTCCCTTACCCGAGAATGAGTTGTTGCGCCTGCAGTGGGGAGACTTGGCTAAATGACTTTTAAGCGTATCATTGCTACACCTGAGACTACGATACTCGTATAAGAAGCTTCGTCGAAACTCGCGTGAGGGTTAGTTTTTTTTTTTTAAATTTTTCTCCTCCGCCGAATCCAAGTAGCCAGTTGGTTAAGTGAAAACGCAGCGGAACGATTCGACGTCCGCTAAACTGCGGTCTTTATCGGCGCAGGAGACGTATAAATAAATAAACGCGCAAAAGCAGCTCCCTGCACGTTAAATTGACATTTTTCTTGTTGTGCTCACGGACCGATTATAAAATTCATAAAATCCCGATAGACTTAGTAACCGGTAGCTGTAGCCTCTGCCTCTGCTCTGCTTTCGACACACTCTTTGTGTATTAGGGGTTCGCCAAAGTTGTACGTTTTATAGAAAAAGTTCCTTTAGTCTGCTCATCGCGGAGAGAGTGAGAGAGAGAGAGGGAGAGGCGGGAGCTGGCCTTTTTACGCCACGAGACGCTGTGCACTGTTCTTCAAAGCTCGTTGGCCAGCAAAGTGCCACTTCATGCGCCTTGCGCCCGATTACCATCTTAGCGTGCAGCTAAACTACAGCGCGCACTTTGTGTCGCTTATATTAATTAACAACGTCAATTTCTCAGCCAGCGCGCGGCGTTGCCAACGACCAACCAGACTCACTCGACTTCGTTACTAAAGTCTGCACAAGTTAGTCGGCCTTTTTGACTTGCCCGCGTGTAAGCTCGCGCGACTAGGAGCAAAGCAAAGATCCTTTGTTATTTAGCCACGACGCAGAGATCTTTGGCTCGGTCAATCGATCAATCAGTCCAGTCTTTTGCAGTATTGAAAACACAACCATTTGATTCCGCGGCATATCCCCATCCGCCCTCGGTATGTGCAGTATGTGCGCACGGCGAAATAAGCCGCCTCAGTCGCCGCCGGGGTGGCAAAAAGCCGCGGCTCAATTAAAGTACTGCATACGCGATGAGTGTGCTTCTGGTCGAGTTCCTCGAATTTCACGGCAAGCTCCCGGTTGGATGGAGCAGAGTTACAAATTAGCCGAATCTGCAGGGAGCCGTGTGCACTACGTTCAGCGTGTGTAACCGTGTTTCGCCCAGTCGCGACTCGCGGCTTTGCGTGAATTTAGATTCTTCTTGGAAGCGCACCGGCGTCTCTCCGATTATCCCCGCTGGTGCAGCATCGACGGAACCGGATCGCATCGATGCTTGGGCGCTGGAAAAAAGTCAAAACCCGAGTACCCGAGGCGAAGAGATCGGCCAAAGTAGCTGACTGCAACAGCGTGAGTTTGGGTAGAGCTGAACAGCGGAGCCAGGCTGAGCCGCGAAGATGAACATTGTATAGGGAGCAGGGCCTGCACCGACGGAACGAAGAGTGTTCTAGCTCAAGTGAATTTCTGCGCGCGCGGTCGGTTCACGGATCAAGCCGCAAACTCGTGGCTTCGCTTTCATCCCTGCGGCTCGCGGCCAGTCTCGGCCCCTGGAAGCCTGGCAATCAGGCAAAGGCCGCTGCGGCCCGTGCGTACCAGAAGCAGCTGCGCACCGAGCCGAAGGCAGCTATTAATCCCCGCGCTTTATCCACTTTGCCGTATCGAAAGTACTCTCGAGTCTCTTTCTCCTCGCGCGCATTAATTATTTTCGGATTATTCCGCGTCGGTGGATCGTCTCCGCGGCCGCTGGCCGAGTCAAGTGGAGTCGAGCGGAGCCAAGCGGCGCCAAGCGGAGCCTCGAGCGACAGCTCCGCCAATGAGCCATCGGAGCTATTAATTTTTGGATCTAATTGAATTCGTCACCGATTCGGCGAACGGCGGCGGCATATTATTTACAGGCTCTCGGCTAATGAGCAAGGCCATTCGGTCCTTTCGAGGCTCTCTCACGCTCTGCGTTCCGATCGCGACTCGCGAGCTCGTAGCCGAGAAAGAGAGGATCAGCATCGATCGAGGGAGACACACACACACACACAGGGATAGAGAGCGCGAGAGCGAGAGCGAGAGAGAGAGAGAGAGAGAGAGAGAGAGAGAGGAGCCGAGCCGCTGCAGTTGCGCACGCGCGAGCGCGAGTAGGTAACGAGATAAATCTCACTTTCGGATCTCTCCCGCGGGAACTACGTATCCTACTTGCGCTGCTGCTGCTCTCCCTCTCTTGGCCCCAGCTATCTATCTATCTCCTTCTGAGCTGCATGGCCGCATGGCTGCACGGCTGCACGGCGCTGCACGGCTGCATGGCTGCCCCGCGCGAGCCTAGCTGCGCACCAAGGTAAACGTCGGATCTGCAGATAGCTGCTCTAACGCACATGCAGTCCCTTTATGCCGAGGCAAAAGCCACACGCTCGTGTCCAAGGAGGCGGCCAATGAGCAGTTTACTCGAAATTAACGCTCTTGGAGCATTTATCTGATCGCTCGGCCATTATGACTCCGGAGCTTCTACCGGAAAGACCAGTAGGTAGTCGGACGCATGTGCGCTATACGCTTACTGCTCTTATACTACCCTTTCAACTCCGCTTCCAGTCACAATGTTGCACCACCACCAGCTCCACCTTCTCTTCCTTGACTCATTCACTCTCTTTTTTAGTAACTCTTTTTACAATGCAATATAACGCACGGTCACTGCTTCCCATTAGACGCATGCAGTTGTTTACCTGTGCAAGAATATCACAGGTAACAAGTATTGCATCAATTACTGGGATATCGAGGCATGTATGGCGATACATTTACGGCTTCTGTATACGGTTGTCGCATCTACTGCTCTTATCGAAATCAACAGCGTCATGCATTGGCTCGAAAATTTGCTACCTCACTCTCACTCTTTCTCTCACTCTTTCTCTCACTCTTTTTTCCTTTCCTATATTATTTTTCGCGAGTCGTATAGAAAAGATTTTCTCGTTCCTCTTTTCTCTGGGATTCATTTCTAGAATTTTTTTTATCCTGCATGCATGGCACCAGTGGTACTACTGGAGAACTCGAGTAACGAGATAGAGATAGAGATAGTGTTTGGATGCTCAGCGTAGTGCATGAGAGTGCGCGCGCGGGTCGGTGAGCGAGGCAGGGAGGGGGCGGGCGTGGGGGCGAGAATGGGAAATAAAAGCTAGCTTGTGTAGGCTCCGTGTGTGCAGTGCAGCTCGGAGGAGAAAAGAAGAAAGAGAGAGAGAGAGAGAGAGAGAGAGAGGGAGAAGGAACATCTCGCGCGAATTAACCGAACCGCACACGTTAGGGTGAAAATCGAGACTTTACGCGGCCGTAAAAGTTACAAGAGGCAAGAAACGCGCTGCTGGCGCTCTTTTCGAGTGCTTATACCGGGGGAGCGAGCAGGCAAGCGAGAGCGAGAGCGAGACCAAAAGCGAGAAATCGTGGAAGAAGAGAGGACGAGCAGACGAGTAACCGCCGAAGGCCCGGGTCAAGCCGGAGCGAGAGAGTGAGAGAGCAGTAGTGAGAGAGAGAGAGAGAGAGAGAGGGAGAGAGCACCGACAAAATAGTTTACCAACTCGGTGAACGAGCTACTCAGACTGGCCGATACTGCTCGTTTCTTCTCTCCCTCTCCAGCTCTTCTTCGTTCTGGTGCTCCCTGGTCATTCCCACTCCCCGTTGCCCCCTGGCCTGCGAAACCGCGCCTCGTTTTTTTTTTTACAATTTCGCTGTCTCGGGATCTTGCTGAGCTGTGGACCCAGGCGCAAAATATACGTTTACAAAGGGTAAGAAGAGAAGCCAGAGCAGAGCAGAGCAGCTCGTTTTTCCTTTCTTCTCCTCTCACTGCAGCAGAAAAACGGAGAGGCGAGAAAATGGGCGCTCGGGAGGCACCGGCGGTGAGCCGAGAGGAAGGGATATCTCGGAATCGAACGGACCGCCGAGAGCTGCTGCTGTTGCTGCATGCTTTCTTTCTCCTCCGTCGCCTCTGCCGCCTCTGCCGGCTTCAATCATTGAATACCGTTGAGAAATTCCTCGAGTGCGTTAACGTCGATCGACTTTTCTGCACTGCTTGCCACATGCTATTATATCTCAAATTTAATATGCTCAAGACAAAGCGGCAAAGGGAGGCCGGAATTCGTGATATAGCTATTCCCTTTCTCCTACCTAGTAGCGCACTGCGCTTGTATACGTCCCCCCCCCCCTCGCCCCCCACCCGACAAACTGCGTTCGGCTTTTATTTTCTCACAGTAGAGACACTCGCGCTCGGTAACTTTTTCCTGAAAAGTCACGCTGCCGCCGACGAGCTCCAAACTGAATTCCCAATGCCTAGCCATGGCTTTTTAATGCCCTCGGCTAACATCGCCTATTCCGCCGTTGCTTACCCCAACGCAGCGATGATCAGGCGCGACTGATTCGCGGCTCGGGCTACGTATAGGGAGAGAGGAGGCAGTAGCAATTTTACGTCTCGGTGCAGCTGCACTTATCCGAGAGCCGTATATTTCTGCTTCCCCGACTGCAGCTTCCTCCGCTTCCAGCCCTTCCGTTTGTAGGACACGTCCCTAGCAACGCGAAATCCGAACGCATGCAGTTCGAGCTCCTCGGGCTCGCCCGACGGATGTGGTTTACGAAGCTTTTATCCCCCGCGTCACCCCATTAAGATCTCAAATCGAAGCGGCGCGCCCCGAACGAGCCGCGACGCCCCGCCTGATGCACCGTCGACTCGGGCTCGGAAATTGTTCGAGTGCTCGCTCGGGATTCCCCGTTAACTGTGCGCACTTCCCGGGCCCTCGTGCCGAGGCGTTTATCGCGTCTTTCGCGCCTTGCGCACCTTCCGCGCCGCCTCTATATATAGGCCGCGCGTAACTAAACGCGACTCTTGGCCAAGGCACGCGTCCAGCAACTGTCGAGTTGATCTTGTACTTCCATTAGTGCCGAGGGGGAAAAGTGGATTTTCTGTGAGCTCTCAATTAAGTGGATGACTGCTGCTGCTTTGGGGCGCTCTCAGGCCGAAACCGACTCGTGGCTCCTGCCTGGCCCTGGTCTCTTTCAACGGGCCGCCAACGATAAATCGTAAGCTTACCCGAGGGAGGGGGGAAGATCTTGCGCGCGGCAAAAGGCTCCATCTCCAGTTCGTTCAACGGCCTCTCATTGTCGAGACAAGGCTTGCCTCCCTCTGCTCTCGAGTGGCTGCGGAGCCTCCTTATGCGGCCAGCTTTCTATGCCCTATGCGTTATTAATAGGTCGACGTCGTCTCTCGTTACGTTTGACGATCGACCTTGCGCCCCTACTCTTTTCAATCCTTTTACCTTTTTCCTACTTTCCTACACTCGCTCTTCTCCTTCGTATTCTTCTTCTTCTTCTTCTTCTTCTTTTTCGTGTTCTTCTTCTTGTACTTCTCCTGCTCCTTCTCATTCGTCTTTTCTTTTTCCTTTTTTCTTCTTATTCTTCCTTTTCTTCCTTTTCTTCTTTTTCTTCTTTTTCTTCTTTTTCTTCTTTTTCGTCTTTTTCTTCTTTTTCTTCTTTCTCTTATTTTTCTTCTTTTTCTTCTTTTTCTTCTCCTTGCTGCTATTCGCCTTCCACTTCCTTTATTTTGCAACGTGTATACAGCGGGCATGCATCTGTAGCTCGGGGATCTATCCCACGCGTGTGGAAAGGAGAAGAGTCATAACAGTGGTCGCTTTATTAGGTATGCATCGAGAGCCCGGCCGGGAGGAGGAAGGACAAGACAAAGTACACGACGAGAGTAGAGGAAGAAGTTTTCTCTCTCTCTCTCTCTCTCTCTCTCTCTCTCTCTCTCTCTGTTTTCTCTCTCAGTTTTCTCTCGTGATCCGCGCAGCGTTATTAATGTGCAGAACTACAGGCGAGTCCGATCGCATCGCTTCGTGATAAATCTCTTCGGCGGCTTCTCTTTTTCTGTGCCTTCTTTTCTTTATCTTTCCCTTTCTCTCTCTCTCTCTCTCTCTCTCTCTCTCTCTCTCTCTCTCTCTCTCGCTCCCTCGGTCGATGGGTTGCTCCATCTCCATCTCTCTCCCTCTCGCTCTTTCTCGGCTTCTCCGACGGACGAACGCCGCCTGACCCCGCAGGCGAGCTCCTCACCGTTTCGTTACGGTTTTCCCGCGAGCGTCTTACCATGTCGACTATTCAACTTTTCTTTGCTCGCGCACAACCTTCCCTTTTTCTCTGTTCGTAAGCGAGTTTCTTTTTTGCCAACTGCAAACCCCGCTGCGAAATTCAATTGAAAGCCGTAGAAATTGAAATGCTATTATTCAATCCAGCCTTTCAAGGGTAGCCTTCACTTGATTAAGAAAGGGATCGCGCAATAAAATTCTTCTCGCCGCGACATACATAATCATCGCGCGACTGCATCGAGCTTCCCGATTCGAATTGAAATTTCTGTTTCACTCGCTCAGTTGCAGGCGCCCCCCCGACTGATTTATATCAGCCGCATGCCTCTTTTATCGATATCCGAGTGCCTGGGAAAAATCATCGACATGCACGTAAATAAGTTGGATAGCTCTGAAAACCGTAAAGCCTCGTGGTCTTTAATTAGTGTCCAAATGAAAATAAGCGCCCAAGCTTAATCCGCGAAAATGATAATATACCGATGCAAGCTGAACGAACGGCGCAGTAGCAGCGAAAAGTGAAAAAAATAAAAGACAGAATAAAGCAGATGAATTATTCAGGAGTGGCGGCCTGCACTTCAATTGAATTTGTAGTCGCGCAAGCCATTCTGCGATTAAGATTTATTCCAAGATCCTCGATCGATCGAATCGGTGTAACATCATCGTTTTAGCACGTGTGCGCTGAGGATGACCTTTAATGCGAAAAATAAAAAGGAGCCGTCGGTTCAAATAAAGGGGTCCATAGCCTCGGAGTCATCCCCGGCTTCGCCTCGAATTAACGTCTTGTCTTGTCGTCGCTGCAAATCTCGCAGAGAGACTACAGCTCCTACGCCCTACCTCTCGAGACTCGTTCTCGTTTGATAGCATTGAGACGTGCTCTGCTGCTATCCCCGCACTTTTTCCTCAAACGCAACTACAGTCCAACGAATATTTCTTCTCTTTTTCCTGCACTAGGTGCGAAGCTTTTATTTATGGTCGACGTGCAGCGTAATTTTCATCCGCATAAACTTTTTCCCTCGCTCAAAATATATGGGAAATTTATACAATATTCATCCGTTATATCGTGAATATAACATATTTATTATTTATCATTATAAATTCGACCAATCGGGAAATAATTAATGAAACATTAATATAATTCGCTTAACTCCTACTATTCTCGGGGATTAACGAAGTACGATGTAAATCGAAATCGAATTATTCGAACGAGCTGGCGGCAAAAACGTAATATATTTCGAAAAATTGCAAGTGCACCGCCCGTAAGGAGAATATGCTCCTGGCATTTGGGTCAACGGGACGAAGAGAAAGAAGCGCGCGAGGCAAAAGCAAACAAGTGTCGCGTCAGTTCTATATAAGATTCAACGAAAGTTTTCGCCAGTTCTTGTTCGATAGGAGGCGCACGCGGAGGTAGATCAGTCCCTGAACTCTAGGCGGTTCTAGTCCGCGTACGCCTCTGCACACGGCTTACGGCAAAACTGCACACTTCTCGTTCGAGTGTCAAGCGATGAGTTTTCACTGATGACTCGGACAAAAGGTGTGCGTGCGCGTATGCTGCACCGGCTAGCTCTCTCTCTCTCACTGTCTCTCTCTCTACTTCTCTACGCAAAGATGCAGCACGACCTCGAACGGAAATGCAAGACGTTGGTCTTGATTAGACGTCGTGTTATGCAGCGGCAAGAATGCCCGAGCGAAACAACGAGTGGCTCTCTCTCTCTCTCTGTTTCTCTCTCTCTCTGTTTCTCTCTCCCCCTCTTGTTGGCTGGCTGACTGGCTGGCTGCACGGCGCGGCTCTCCCGATAAGGCAGTTTCGCGTGGAGAAGCGGAGGAGAGCTCTCTTCGATTCTTGCATCTTGGCGCATCGCTAATAAGGTAGTCGCGCTATCGCTCCTTCTCATCCCCGGCGCACTGGCTCGGCAGCTCCTTCTCTCCTCTCCTCTCCTCTCCTCTCCTCTCCTCTCCTCTCCTCAGCTGCGACCATACTCCGCTGCGCCTCTCTGTACTGGGCATCTTTTGTGCGGCGGCTCTCGACTCGCCCTTGCTGCGCCGCGACCACGGTCTGACGTCCCTAGACGTAAGCTCTCTCGGCCGTGTCCGACGCTCGTTTCTCAGTGCAGCCACAGTCCGCGACCCCCAGCCGGAGCATGCACGCGGGAATCGATGGAAAAACCGCCGCAGGGACAAGAGCCTGCCCGACGCTCGAACCCCGAGCCCCGCGCTGCTTCGATACTTTTGACAGGGGCAACTGATCGGCCGGAGCGATGTTAATCTCGTGCGGTACAGAGTGCGGGCGCGCGCAAGCGTGCAAGAGAGATGGAGAGATAGAGAGAGAGAGAGAGAGAGAGGACAGTCGTTGCGCAGCTGTTTCCCAATGAAACGCAGGCGGGATCGGGGCTCGGGTGTGCAGATCCAAGGAGTGATGAGACGGACAGGTCGGTATATACTGCACCGACTCCGATTGCGAGGATGTTTGTGGATGTAGCTGTACGCAGAGCGGAGGAATCACTCGGCGCCTGCACGCACAGCCGGTACATAGCGAGCCTCTTGTCGTTCACTAGTGCCGAGTGCCGAGTGCCGAGTAGCCAGTCCTACAGAGAGGGAGTAGAGCGGGTGGTTCTGTCTACATCTATATATGTACTTGTGATACGAGGATGGAGAGGCATCGGCATCTGGCAGGTCACCCCGCACAGCCTCCTGCACAGGCCGCTGCCGTCCCACCTCGGTTTATAGCTACATCCGATCGGACAAGCATCAGCGTGTCGTGGCTCGGATCTGCTATTTCGGGCCACGTGGGTGGTTAGGCCCCCTTCGAGATCTTCCTCAGCAGCGTCCTTAATCGTCTCGACGGCCTCTTGGATCGATTCGATCATCCGTAAAGGACGGGTAGGGAGGAGTGCTGATGCCGCGACACAGCAATGGCAAACTCTTTTTCGCTAATGTATACTGTAGCTTGCAGCATTAATTTTCTCGATGAAAATCAGTGCCGTCCCATGTAGCTCGTGCCTTTTTCCTGTGCAAGCTTTGACTGGTCGCTAATCGTCCGTGTCCCCCGAGTCATTCGAAAAATTCAATTAGTCATCGGCCTCGCGCTACAGAGAATTTCCCTTTAAAATCTCGGCGGCTGCGATCGTGGATTCGCGAAGCTATTGAAAGCGTTTATTCACTGGATATTCTACTGTTGGACATTAAACGACCGTTATTACAATTGAAATGGGGGGAATCTATTCGCGACTCTCCGCGATTCGCACTTTCGTTCCCGGCATCATTGGTTTGAATCGAAGAAAGGGACGGAGCGAGACAGGGATGAACTGCGGATAATAGAGATGCCTGCAGCCGTAGCTTGCGCCCAGGCGTTAAAAACGGACATTAAGCTGAAAACGCGGCGATAAATAAAGGGGGGGCAGAATGCGGAAATCTTGGGAATCGGATCTCCGAGGGGTATGCGAGCTCGCGCAGGTATAGCGCAAAAGTGCAGGCTCAGTATATATGTATAGCGGCGCGGCCGACTCCCCTGACGCTGCGCACTCTCACTCTTTTGCCCACGCAAATCCGGATTACTGTTGACGCCGTACTGTTGCCTCGGCTTCGACACTTTGCATCCCCGTAGTGCGTGTTTATGGTCCCTTGATGCCTTTGCGCGTGGCACTCTCTCCCTCTCTCTATTCTCTCTTTCTCTCTGACTCACTCTCTCTCTCTCTCTCTCTCTGGGCGTGTGTGTGTCTATAATCTTTAGAGAAAGTCGCGCGGGGCGCAGCCAAGTAATCGCTATCAAAGCCTGCCCTCGCTGATCCCAATTTTTCCGCGCTGCATACATTCAGTTTGCAGCCACCACGGCTCCCTTTGCTCCCTTTCTTTCCCATGCACTTTTTGCCGATGGGAGCAGAGCCGGGGCTCGACTCTTCCGCCAGTTCTCGTTTGTGTTTGCGCGCGATGGCTCAGAGCAGAGACGCTGGCCGCTTCTTCTGCATAAGCTAATTGCTCTACAAACCAGTCGTTACGTGTCTTGCCGCGGGATTATCTCAATGGACGTGCAGAACCGTTAAATTAGCTGCAGCAGCAGCCAGGCGTCGCCTGGCTCCCAGCATTCGAGCTTAATGAGATCAGAAACATGCGTTTTACAAAGGCATTAGAGCAGAAATTTATACCTTTTATTTTCTCTTTCGAGCTTTCGCGATAATTATACTCTCCTCGCGCACTCCGCACACTCGCGCTGCACGTTGATGCAGCGGGTTTTGTTTACACTGCCAACTGCGCCGCAGTGCTTATCGGAGACTGGACTTCTTTGTTGGATTAGGCGCCGCGGCCCTTTACAAATAGCTTTTGACGATGAAAATTCCTCCCTCTGCTAAATAAATACTGCATTACGTATATAATGATGATAATAAGGTTGTGTTCTCTCGAAAATATACAGACGCACAGTGAGAGAGGAGAGAGGTAGAGAGAAAGAGAGAAAGAGAGAAGAGAGAGAGAGGCAGACACACGTGAACCGGTTCAGTGCGGTACATATATTTTTAGCGCACGTATCCCAGATGCTGCCCGGGGCCAAATTTAAGCTAACGAAAAACGGTAAAGCATACAGCGCTGCCTTCCCGCGCCCTTCAGGCCCGCTTCATTTTTTCTTCCTTATTTAATAAAATGAAACGAAAAGGGAAAAAAAGGAGAGCAAAGGATCTTGGCCGTAATAAATCCTTCCAATACTGTAGATTTAATCAAGTCTCGTGCAGGCTGTGCTACAGATACAAAATTGTAAGTCGTGTAGACGCGTCAGTCTTACCTCTTCCATCGGCCTTCAAATTACCGTTAAGCCCTTGATCGCAATTTAACCCTCGGGCGAGTAATACCGGATTGTAACGTCTGGATGATTACCTAACCGTGCGCGTGTGCAAGAGCCAGCGAGCCAACTTGTGCAAGCATATACATACAGACATTCATACATGTATCCTCCTTCTCCCCTTTCTCCTCATCCTCCTCCTCCTCCTCCTCCTCCTCCTCCTCTTCCTCTGCTCTTCTCTTGTATATCTTCGGGCGTCCTTTTTCTCTTTTCCTCCTCCATCTCTATAGTCGCGACTTCGTCATATTCTTCTTTTTCTTCTTCCTCATCCTCCTCTTCTTCTTCTTCTTCTCCTTCTTCTTTTCCTTCTCCTTTTCCTCTCCTTCTTCTCCTTATTCTTCTTCTTCTTCTTCTTCTTTATCGTTTTCCTTCATACTTGAAAGGGTATCGCGCGCTTTTATCAAGCTGCAGCCACGGACGTGCAATAAATGCAAAATAAGCTGCTCTCTCTCACCCGAGCAATGTTAAATCATTATGTCACGTTGGTTTTTGCAGCTTCGACTACTACGCTAACGCACTTTAGATTATTTATTGCACTGAATGCTTCATTTGCATGCTATTTTAATAGCTACTGATTTCTCATTTCTCAAAGGAATTAATAAAGCGGCAGGTATTCGCTACGCGAATCAAATGAAGCTTTCGTAAACATAAACATCGCGAGTAAGCTAATTATTTTCAGGTCTTTTGTTTTTATCCCGTGTAAACAAGTCAAGTTACTCAACAAATACTTGTCTCTGAATTTCCCAACTTTGCATATAAAATCCGCCGATAATTAGTAATGCGAGCATTGGGTTAATTTTGTTTGCTTACCGAGCTAAGTGAAATTCTCTTAATTAATAGAAATTATCGGGCCGATTAAATAGGCGTTGCAGACCAGTGCAGGAAAAATAAAGCGTATACCTAGCTATAAGAGTGTTTATTAATCATAATAAGCTATATTTTTCGCGTAATTGACAGGTGTTGGAGAATAAGCAGGAGAAGGGCGAGTGGCGCGGGCGGGCGAGGTAGGGCCGGCAGGATCCAGCATATTATAGCGCGATAAGCTTTAGTTTGTGTATAAGCTGCCTACAAGAATCCGGTAATGTAGCGCAGCTGAAGCCGCGAGGGGATGGGGCACGAGGCACGGGGAGGAGAAGGAGCGAGGCTGGCTGCGCAGCTCAGCTCACCAGTTATGGGATTAAACAACTTTACTGCATGATTGATTGCTTTGTGCACACTAGAGCGTTAAAACCTTTTCGCGCACAGTCGAGAATCGCGCCCACGCAGACACGCCACTCAGCTCAGACCCTATATTATATGCACTGCGCAGGCAAGCAGCAGCAGCAGCAGCAGCATTCGTTCGCTTGCCTGCCTGCCTGCCTGCCTGCCTGCCAGGCCGTTTCTTCCTCTTTCCCGCATGTCCTTCCGCCTTTGCAGCCACTCGCAGCCGAGCGAGCTACCGGGGAAAAAACCCACACACTGCCTTACATAGCCCTTCGATTCTTTCATCTCTCGCGTGTCAAAGGCCCGCGTGCTGTCACATTTTAATTAACGATCACCTCTCAGCACGAGTTCTTTTATTTCCTTTCTCGCTCGACTCAAGCGAGCTTTCATCGGCTTTTCGCGGAAAACTTTGCCGCTCGGAAAAGCTCTTGCTATTTCTCGAAAGGGAGTGATCCTGAACAAATTAATGCAGCCAAATGGATGATGGTATATATATAGCTCCGCGGAGAGTCGAGTTTTATTGCAGCCCGCAGAAAACAGAACTTGGCAATGTACATAATAATTATATTTGACTTGCATCACTTTGAACATCAACAGGTTAAGCGTGAATATGTTGAATAAAGTAGGTTTAATCTACGACTTTACGAGCATAACTGCGAATCCCGTGCGAGAAAACACGTTGCCGAAGCAGCAGTCGGCGCTCGGTGCGAGGTGGCTTTATTTAGCCGGTAATACGAGTTCGCTGGTTTAAAGAGAAGAAAAAAGCCAGCCTCTCCTCGTGTAAACCTTAATGAATAGTACGAAGTTGTTACCGGGCCGATAAAGTAAATCGTGTAAATTCTCTATCGCCATTGAAGTATACAGCAAATACATTATACAACATCGTTATTTTCATTTGCAGAGCTCGTAATGTAATGACTCTATTTGCACGCTCAAGCCTGACCGAGCCTGACGCTAGATAAGAGGCGTTAGAGAAAGAGGACTTTTTCCCTCTTCCCCTCTCTCCTCCTGCAGTGCTCTGCATCTCTCTCTCTCTCTTTCTCTCTCCCGGCGACTCGGACCCCAGAGAAAACGGCATTTAAATCGTGCTCTCGCTCGGCGTTTCGATCTCTTTGATTTTTCCGGCCCGTACGTGCCTCGCCGCCTGTTTACGTAGCACCGGCTACACGTATATATATATATATATATACGTGTATATTGGTAGTAGGCAGTGTGCTGGCCGCAAGCCATCACGGGGAAACGGTATATCTTGTGCGCCCCGCACACACAGAGGGAAGGAGAGAGAGAGAGAGAGAGACAAGTCGGTCGATATAATTACTCGGTACACGCCAACGGGAGATTCCGCTTTGCGTTAAGACCGGATGATCACGCTGAGGTACCGGAGATCTTTCTCTCTCTCTCTCTCTCTCTCGCTCTCTTGCTCGTGGGCTGCCGGAAGAGTCCGCTTTGCCAAAGACGATAGATTTAGCCCGTGCTCGAGCAACATCGAATTCGAGAGTATGTATGTATATATATATATATATATATATATAACCAAACCGCGCACCAAACGGGTAAAAAGAAAGAAGGTGGGGAGCGCGTAAAAATAAAAGACCAGAGCGAAGATTCGATCGTGCGAATTCCTGCGTCCGGTCACGCAGTCACTGGAACGGCGTAGCCGGCGCGGGCGGCGAAGGGGGGGGGGATGCGCGAGTCGAGGAAAAGGAGGAAGAGAAGAAAAATCGCGGGAGGAACAAGGAATCGCACTAGGTGCGATGTGCCATGTATAACGGATAACGGTCACCTTGACCGTTTAGTCTGCGGCGCGAGCTTTGAAGAAAGGAATCAATCGCCGCTAAACCTGCCTCTATATTTTACTCCTGCATTCTTTCTTGATACCTTCACCCACTCTTTCACTCCGGGTAACCGAATAGTACAAATTCGTTTGTTCTAAAAGAAAAGACTGAAATGCTACAAGTGTGCGAACAAAATTATTTAGTTTAAGTGCTGATTCCTGTAATATATGACTATTACCAAATCCAACACAAATTGTGTTTAATATTTTCAACATTTTATTTTATTCGTCTGAGTGAGTATATTGTCTTTCGGTTCTAATTTATTATTAACATAAACTGAAAAATAAAGTAATAATATCGTTTATAATACAAATAAATCATAGTTTTTAATAATTGAGAAGTGCTAAAAACTATTTCATTTATTATATTAATTTAAGAGTCGTGCTGTCCCTCCATGTCCCGTAAGAAGTTTAGGCCCTATTCAAGGAGGTCGTAAACTTTCAGGCATCTTCTGCAGGTTTTGACACTTACTTTTTTTAAATAATACATTTTCGACTGCCAAATATAAACATTATATAAATATTATATAAATTGTATGAATAGATTGAAAAACACAAATAAGAGAATCTAAAATCAAGCATTAATGTCATACCTTCTGATAAATACGGTAGATTCGAACTCAATGGTGTTGAAAATATTAAAAATATTTTGTATTCAAATAGGTAGTAATCATATATCACGCCCAAATAACTCTATAATATAGTAATGAATTTAAATATTTTTTTTATCTATATTTAGACTAAAATACTTATACAAAAAGTTGGAGAAAAGACTGGCATAGAGACATAGCTGGCCTTTTCCCACTCTTATACAAGACTATTAAGGCCAGACTTTATTTTATACATGAATTTGCTTATTTTGAGTCTGCGGTGAATCGACGCTCTTTTCCACATAATCATGCAGAATTGTATTGCTCTTAAAAGACCTATTACTGTATTTTTGTTGAGAAAAGTGCAATAATCGAAGAAGGCACTTTTCGCTCAGTATGCATGACTGACCTTTTCTAGTACGACGTAAATAACAGAGGATCGGGAGCACATGATTAGTGCAGGCGAGGATAAAGTGCAGAACTCGAAACCGAGTGATCTGGATGCTCGTGTAGATGGAGATAAAAAGAAGATGGTAAACAAGTGTGTAGCATCAAGTGAAAGCGAAGACTCCTCGGCCTTCGGGCTTAGCAATAAAAGGAGCGCAGATTAGAATCGACAGAAGATTGAAATGACAGTCTATGGCAGAGCGCGTGGCCCAGTGGAGGCGCAGTAACCCGTTCTCCGGCAATCGAGTGGGACTCGCTAACGGGGAAGTATTCGCTCGACTAACAAACGGTTTATTTAATTAGAGAACGCGGCCGCTGCGTGGCAGTGCAGGAGAGAAAACGGATGTACCAGCTTGTCGGCCAGCTCTTTAAGAGCTCGTCAAAGTGTTGCTGCCTCGCGGACTGATGATCGCATAATTCATTGATCGGCGTTGTATTGGCACGAACGAGGGGGAAAGGTGCGAGAGGCGCGAGAGGTGCGAGAGGTGCGAGAGGGAAAGGAGAGAAGATCATTCCTCACTCGGTTGGATGGCATTATGAAGATCGCGTCATGGATACCCGACGACGGCAAAATTACGCCGCGTAATTTGTAAGGCTCTCGGGCTTTTGGCCGCGCACGTCTGTGTATTCAGTGCGGAGACTCGGAGAGCATTTGTAGAGGGAAGCCGGCCTGTCGAACTGACAGGATTCGCGCATACACGCGTACCGATACATATGTACCTGTGAGCCTGTGTAACCGAGCGCTGAAGCTTCGGCCGTAAATCATACCGCCCCCCGCTCTCAGATAAAACTTGGTCCACGAGGTCTCTGTTGTATCGGAGCTCGGAGCGCGGAGCGCGGCCGAAGCGCACTTCGATGGAGCTCGATAACTGTTTTCGCGATATAAATAACGATGTTTCTATTTATAGGGTGAATTATCGGTCGGTTCTGCTTCTTGTTTTTTTTTCTTCTCTCTCTTTCCCTCTCTCTCTTTCTCTCTCTCCCTCATCCCTATTACTTTTTTTTTCTTTTTTTTATTACGGGGAGCCTCGAGAGCCCTCAATTATATTCGCGACTGGCAACAAAACGAATAGCTTGATTTACGAAGGCCTTAAAGGTCGAAATAACCACCTGTTGTAAAAGCACCTCTGGAAGCTGTTAAGTGCAGACATATTTTGTCATGCTCGCAACACTCATTCTTTCTCGTAATTTCGGAGATTTAGGGCTTCTTAGACTGCTCCGCTTCCTTCTCTCCTTCCTCGGTACGCCTTGCCAATGCCTCATCTTCATCTCTTTCAATTTCTCCCACCGCTTTACAAAGCTTTTGTCTTTCATTCGCGGCCTAATCAATTAGAATTACAGGCCTCATCGACTAAAGTCAATTTAGTCGACGATGCCTATAATATTAAGGCATAAAGAATCGACTAAGATTCATCGTGCGTCAATAGTGTCGAGACAATCATCCAACATTTATGCGGATCGTCGCCCTTAATAAATTAAAAAACTACTGATCTAAGAGAGGGAGAGTTGTGAGAGGCGGGCTACGAAAAACTTTGTCTTGGCAATCGAAAAGACTTTGAGACGGTTTTGCACGATTCCCGACAAAGCGCTCGCCCCGAGGAGAGAGTGAGATGCGCGAGAGCGAGACATAGAGAGAGATTGAGAGAGTTGGGAGGGGGTAGAAAGAAGCTCTTTCGTCCGTTTAGCCGCGCGTGAGATTTCCAAGAATCCGTTCCAGCGCGCGAGTGGACGGGTTTTTGGCGCCCTGGGCCAAAATTCCCGAGTAACTTTGTCAAGCGCGCGCTCGCGCTCCGCATCACCCCAGTTGGCAGCCGTTCAAACGGGGCTTTATGCGCGAGGCGTCGCCTCGCCTCGCCTCGCTAGCCGCGACGGTCCAGAGAGAGTCCAGTGGCAGGCCAGGAGTGAGGCCAGGAGGGAGGAGGTGGGAGAGAAGCTGGAGGAGAACAATGAATTTCGCACTTATAATTGCAAGTGCCATTGTTAGCGGAGAAAGAGGCGAGCGGACCTCGGCGAGAGCAACACCAGTAGCGACAGCTTTTGCTAATGGCAAAGTGCTGGAGGCGCGAAAGGCCGAGGGTTGAGCTAACTTACTCTTTCATACTACGAAGCAGTTGTATTATCTCTATTGGCGGGGGAATTCCGATGCCTCCGGAGAGACTGAGCGCTGCTTCTTACCAGTTGTTCTCGGCCAATTTTCCCCGGGGAATTAGAGTAGCAGCCTCTACAATGCTGTGGATATTGCTCATTCCTGAGCAGTGGTGACGATCAGCTTGCCTAGCTTAGAAAGCTGCTCTTCCCCGGGGTCGGGGGGTCGCGAGTCCATATACTCTTGGATTGCATTTTGAGAATGCGACTCCATTCGAGCAGCAGCAGCAACAGCAGCAGTGGCTCGCCGCACAAGCGACCGGATCTGTTCCCTCCCTCCGCTCTGTGACCCAGCTAATTCGGCCGCGCGCACGTGGATCGAAATACAGCGGATAAGATGGGAATTGCGAAAAGGCCGGAGGTTCTCGCTCGATTACGCCGGTATATGGTGAGGAACGCGGGGGTTGACGGGGACGGTAACGGGGTGTGACATTGAGTGAGAGAAATTATAAATGTACGTGAGACAGACAGGGTCATTGAGGATTATAGGAAGTAATAAAAAGAGCATAGGTAATTAAGCGGATTTAGGAAAACCCAGCCGGGAATTCCCGACGGTAAAAAATCGGGCCTTTTCCCGCATGGGTCTTTTATGATATGTAGCTGTCTGTCTACGCAAGGGAGAAATGATGGAAACCGGGGACGTGGGGGTGGGCAGGCGAGACGCTGCGACGTCTCGGCGGCCTAAAACTGCGAGAACTGAGGACAGTGTTGAGCAAGCATCAGGCCGAGAAGTAGCTGGAGAGGTTTGCGGACTGATGTCTCTGCTCTAGTGTGTAATTGAAAAGCATCTAGCCGAGCCTTAGCTCAAGTGTATGTACTGGCTGGTGTCTTTAGTGTTATAATATTCTTTTCAAATAAATCTAATCATAGTAAGATGGGAATTGCGAAAAGGCCGGAGGTTCTCGCTCGATTACTTCGGTATATGGTGAGGAACGCGGGGGTTGACGGGGACGGTAACGGGGGGACAAGAGAAAAAGCGAGGCTAGCAGCAGTAATACACGTGCCCGGGCTCCCGAGGCCAGTCGACCACTGGCACGGATGCGCTGCTGCGGAGAAGGGGGAAATGGACGAGGGCTGGCTTTAATCTGACAAATTTATCTTCCGCTGCGAAACGTCCGGATGAACCGTGTCCGTCCCGAGGCTCGAGCGATGTAGTGTGAATTTTGGAGCAGCGTCCTTTCGAGAGCCACGCATAATTCGTTACGGGCACGCCGAGCGCGAAACTAGACGAATGCGCTGCGCGTACACGTCATATGCAGATAGATGCAGAGGGAGTGACGTTGCTCCCGACCTCGTCGACCGCCCCTCACTCGCCTCTCTACAAGCGTTTCGAGATTCCATCAAGATCTGCCAGAGCTGTTGTGATTCTTTGGCTGACTGCGCTTTTTTCGCTCAAATGTTTATAACCTGCATTCGTCAGTATTTCTCTTTCGTTTATTATAATGTTTCCAGTTACAGTTTGACAATACGTTCGAGTACCATGATTGCGATAATTATTTATGCAACTCGTGCACAGAGGAATGATTTTAACATAACTTTTTATTAATATGTTGCTGTACTTCGGGTAATTCTGTAGGCAAATTAGCAAAAATCCCTGTGAACTAGCATACAATCATAACCGGGTAGTCCATTAATTAAAAATCACTTGTTAAGACTTGGACTTCGTATTACTTGGAGGTATCGAATTAATAGAGGGTACTTCCTAAGCCCTCGTTGTTTTTATCATTATTATACGAGTAACGCCAACTAAGGATGTTAACTGGCTACTCGTTCAAAGAGCTTAGGTATTTACACGTTGGAAAGAGCAACGAAAGAAAGGAAGGAAAAAAAGAAAAAGTGAAGCAGCAGCAGCCACGGCAGCAGCTTCAAATCCCTTTGGCTCGACTCGTCGCGTTCGAGAGCGCGCCTCGAGGCGGCGACGCCGATCCCGCGGGGCCCCGATCCCGGGGAGTCTCTCCTCGGCGGGGCTGCAGAGCGAAGGGTTGGCCTGGGAAGCCCCGCAATATCGGGCCGTGCGACGCGACGGCGGCCGCTGAGCCGCAGAGCTGCGGCAGATGAGTTGCCGGTGTGCGAAGCGACGCGCGAGCCTCGCGGTACCATGACGCCACGCGCGCAGCCTCTCATTAGCCGGGACCTCATTATGCTGAAGCGCGAGCCGCGCGCCCCTGGGACCTGCTCCAGCAGCAGCGTAATATTACATTATTGTAATTGATAGCGGCACATGTACGGCTCGGGCCTGACTCTTAAACAATAAACTGATTACCGGGGCAGGCGCGCGAACCGCCTCGATCGATCGTAACGCCAATAATAACCGATCTCGTGCCTCGAGAGAGGGAGAGAGAAAGAGAGAGAGAGAGAGAGAGCGATGCGCGCTTATGTACTTTGCTCGGGCAGCCCGAGCGCTGCTCGTAGTCGTCGCCCTCATCTTGGTCGTCGGCGGCGGCGGCGGTGGCGGCGGCGGCGTGTACCGGCCTCGTGTTCCTATCGTGCCGATCGAGGATCGATCGTATGCGATCCGCCTCGTTCCGGCAACGAGCACGTCCCCCCGCTCTATTCCTTTCTCGGCTGGATCGACATCGATTTAAAGCCAATCGTAATCTTGATTGGCTCGAGCGTGCACTTGTGCCTGTACGGCGGCCACCCCGAGCTCCTCCATCTCGCCTCCCTCCGTTCTCTATCTCTCTGTATGTGTGTGTGAGCTCGCGCGAATGGTCTTTTTTCCAGACTTTATTTCCTGTTTGTTTAATAACGCGCTTTTCTTAATAACTGTTGATTAGTGATTTATTAAAGATAATTGATTAGGGAGCTGCGGACTGCCTCGAGGTGCTTATTCGAGTCTCGTATAAGTCAACGGTAAGTACAATTATAAGAGATGATTTTCTCGAGTAGGCCGCGAGCACCGGACAAATGTTGCCAACTCGTCGATCCCAATCATTACATTCGTAGGGTATATGGGAGCTAGGTTTAAATTGTGTTTATAATGGAACATTATTCGCTGCAGCAGCTCTGGTCGGACTTGTCCTTCGAGATGAGCGCCAGAGATTCTATAGCCGGCAGTCGTGTGCGAACTCGAGCAGTTCTCATGCCCACTGCCCAGCCAGTAGTATTATACACGGAGCGTACTTTATGGGTCTGCAGAGGCGCAGCTACAGCCGTAGGTGTAGTACCAAAGCTTCCTCTTGCCTGCAACTGCGACTCTTTCGCTCGGAAAGGAGTCGCGCAGTATCGCGAAGATCACCTCATACTGCAGTCACGAATATAGTGCGGTCCTTTAATCGGGATCATAGCTGGATACTGTACTTGATAAGTTTCCTTTATAAATTACCGACCAAATTAATGTAAATAGACAGTCCCTCCGCTCCTGGGAAATGAATTCAATCGAGCTCTTAAGCCCGACCTGGCCGATAAATAACGCATAGGCCGAAGTCTCGATACGCAGCTATCACAATTAAAGATAGCGGCGAGTGGCGCGGCACGGATCGTGTCCACAATCCGAATGCTCGTCATCTGCAGCCGCGTCAAAAGAAAGCAAAGAAATAGAGAACCTAAATGATCGGTATTCATCAAGAGGAATTAATTGCGGCTCTCCACGTCGCTCTCCTTAACGCGAATGACAGTATCGCTTCATTCCTCGGCCTATCAATCCTGTGCAGAATGGCAGCAGCGTTGGCGCTCTTGTACATTATTGGTCTACGCACCTACCGCTGCTGAGGTCAAGCGGAGCGACGCTACTTCCGCCAAGGTAGCTTCGAGCCAGCGCACGGCTCACACAGGGAGTCCCGGCATTTGTTTACTATACATATATTCTTCTTTCGGCGCAGCCATGCGTGCCCCCCTGCGTGCCCGCGGCCACGGCCGCACGTGTCGGCCGCTTCGAGCGCTCTGCCGCGTGAGCAACAAAGGCGGCTTGACGAGGGCATGAGCGGCGCGAGGCCTTATCGGGCGGCTAAACAAGGCTTTTCGCTGCGAATTTCGCGTGCCGAGTGGCCGATCGCATGTCCTCCGAATCATGAAACTCCGGGGTGGAAGGAGTAGGAGCGAGTTTCCTGTAACCCCAGACCTTTGGACTTTTTCAACGCGAGAGGAACGAGCGCGGCTAGCTTAGCGGCGTGCAACGTTACAGCACTCATACGCACATGCACAAGGCCGACTACACGATTTATGCAAAGGTCTTAATTGACCAGGGTAATTTACGAGGAGAGCCGCGTCGCTGCGCTGCTCATAGCATGCGGTGAGAGAGAGAGAGAGAGAGAGAGAGAGAGAGAGAGAGGGAGGGAGGGAGAGTGAGAGAGGCAAAGAAGGAACGAACGGCCGAAGAAGCTCGAAGCAGAAGAGGAAGTAAGGATCGGTTAACGCTTGGCACTTATAGCTCTCTCTCTCTCTCTCTCTCTTCCTCCCACCCCTGCAGCTTGTCGGTGCACTGACTCTGCCGCTCACGTGGATTGCGCGCCAAGGAGAGAGAAATACCGTTCCCATAGAATGTTAATGCGATCTTGAGCGCGCGCGCACTCGCTCTCTCGCGCCAATTCACCGGCCCCCATATACACATCGGCTCCTGTTACACGTAGCTGCTGCCCCCTCCCCCCCACCCCGCCTTACCCCCCTTCCTCACCTCACGCCAGCAGTCCCTATAGCGTCGAGCGCCGAGCGCGATAAAAGCTGTGGGGGCTTCACGCTCGCACGCATCGCTCCTCCTGCGCGCTTGCATTGTTGCGCAACACACTTTGAGGTCGCGCGTGACTTGACTTCCTCTTTTCCTCTCTCTCGCTCTCTCTCTCTCTCTCTCTCACTCTCTCTCTCTCTCTTTCTCTCTTCTCATTCTCCGTTCTTCCCTCCCTACCCTGCTCCGAGTCACCGGATTATCAGCCGAGGAGACTGATTACCGCCGCGACTCGAGTCTGCGTGGGTTATAGCGCAGGGAGGCCGCCACGAGAGCGCCGGAGCTTCTGGATTCCGGAAGAATTTCGAGGTAGAGAGCGGGAGAGCGAGCTTACTCTTACCGGGATTCCTTCCGCTCCCCTGGAGAGTTGTAGAAGCGAGAATCGCGTTTGTTTGCCGTGCTCATTTACTTTAGCAGCGGTGCGCGCAGAGCCGCTTTTGCAAGCTTCCTCGGCTGCTTCCTCTTCCTACTCGCGCTGTCTTTTAGACGATCCTATATAGTCTCGTGGTTCTGCCACGAGATTTTCTCTTTTCTCCTCTCGCCTATCTCTTTTTCCCTTTCCACATCTGGCTTCAGCCCTTTTTGCTTTTCTGCTTTTGCTTTGTGCCGCTCGGACTTGGCCCACTCTTCCTTTTCACCCTCATTCTCAGAGTGTCATTCGGCGGCTGCTTCTATCTTCTTGGCCAGAAGGAATTTCTCTCCCCTCTCTCTCTCTCTCTCTCTCTCTCTCTCTCTCTCGTATCCTCGTTCCGTCGGGTACGCCAGTTCTATTACGCTTTTTCACGGTTCACGAGCGCTTGACCTTATCGAGTTATCGCTGAGAGCCGAATTTCTTCCAAGATCCGAGAGCTCGAGCTACTGCACGGACTGTTTTCATTTTTCGATATTTTTCCTGGCGCGAGTGTACGCTCCTAAGTGGAATCAGGCAAAAGTCCCTGGCTACGTTTGAACTTTATTTCTCGTCGTCCAGTCTGCCGCACCACGGCCGTTTCCCTATTATCGCTTTCGATAAAAATGTTGTCCCAAGCAAAGTCTTATCTATGCTTTACCCGTAAACAGCGCTGGTGTGGAATCGATTTACGCAGAGACTCGCGAGGTAGTGCATCCGCAATCCAGATTATTATCGCACTTTCGCTGGCATATCGTCTACGACTTATTTACATTCTATCTTTGTTAACGAGTCACAATGAGGTAGAGGAAGGAAAAAAGTTGGCTCGGACTTTGCCATTCGCAGTTGGATCCTCGTGCCTTGGCCGCGAGGTTAATCATCGCGCATAATTGTAATGGCAATAGAAAAAGAAGGCTGCATAATTTATGCGAGTTAGCGGGAACAATTTGGTTTATCATTAAACGTAATTGTAAAATGCCTGGGCCTCCGGTAGCTGGAGCCCACCTCGCGCTTCATCCTCGCTCCAGCTCTTGCCTCTCGCACACAGCCGTACACACAAGCTCTCGCCTCCAGCAATTACCATCATTTTTTATTATCGATCGCTATCGCGTCGGGTTTTCTCGCGCTCGGTCTATCATTACGTAGGTGAAGTTAACGCGCGAGTCCCCGGCACAGCACTTCGCAAAGGGCTCGAGTGGCTCCGGGAGAGCGAGAGAGTCAGCCTGCAAGCCCGCCAGCCAGCCGCTAAGGAATGCCGTGAAATGGCCCGATTAACGCTCGACGACAAAAAGCACTGCGGGAGAAGCGCCGCTATAACCACTGGGCCGCAGTCGCGCATCCTCCTACTTTTTTGCCGATCCCAGCTCCGCGCTCTTTTCCTTTCGCGCTTCTTTGTCAGTCCTGTCGCTCTTTCTCTCGCTCACTCGCAGTTGAATTAGCCCGGCGAGATTGGTTCCGGCGAGAAGAGTTGCAAGCTGGCGAAGTCGGATTCCTGCAGGCCGCTGGTCAAAATTTATCTCTCGCACCTAAAGCTATTAGCGGAATAAGTCGCGATCGGAAACGGGGAAGATCCAAACTGATCGAGTGCAGTCGTGGTAAAAAGTCGCGAGTCGACTGCAGCTCTGCATGCATCCGCAGAGAAAATAGAAAGGCTTAGCGATCCTGTAGCGATAGAGTAGAACTACGCTGCGCATCGGTAGGCTGGGCGGTTCCCGGACTTCGAGGATCATGCCAGTCTCTCGGTGTATGTAACTTGCGGCTGCTAATGTAAACGCGCCAGTAACATATGACACGGAGCCGCATTACTTACATCTGGCCGCAGAGAAGCGGCTTGATACGCATAATTGCGTTTGGTTACGCACGGTTACGCAGCCCGGAGAATAAGAGCGTCTAGAGAGGAGCGAGGAACAAGTGGAAGCAGTATGAGGAGAATGCGGGACGAGGGGGGGGGGGG
>UELU01138969.1:67403-90728 GCA_900490025.1 Megastigmus dorsalis
GGGGGGGGGGGGGGGGGGGGGGAGGCAGTGAGCTGGTCGCTGCACTCGCTTCGAGCTCGTCGAGAGACAGACAGAGAGAGAGAGAAAGAGAGAGAGGGAGAGAGAGCGAGAGAGAGAAAGAGAAGATCCAGGTGTTTGCTGGGCTGCTAGCCTTTTCCATTATGCTACTCCCGATGGGCTTTTTAATATTTCATAACAGATATTATTCAAACTGCGCGTCCCTGGTATCACAGCTTCAGACACCCGCTCGGCCGGATTAATATTTAGCAGCTCCTAATGGCTTCAAGTATATTAGGCAGGTGCGAATGCGTTTCCTCCAACAGTCTGGAATTATTTAAAGCCAACTCCTAGGCTCTCCTGCATTTTCTCTCACTTTTTCCTAAATCGGCCTGCGTTTAATAAATTGCTAGTCACGGTCGAACAATATGCAACCGAGTGCACAATTTCAATTTGAGCCGGTCATAACTCAAGCAGCGCTGCGAATGGACCGCTGTCGTAAATCAGTCTGCGCGCGACTAAAAATGAGTGCTGCTTGAAAAACGAGCTAAGCGAAAAAGCGTCGAATGTCGAGTCCTCGGCGCGAATCAAGCGACTTTGCTTTTTTACAGAAATTCGGTCTGGCGACGCAAGGTGAACCGACCGCCGCCAATCGGCAAGCATTATATAATATACCTATATTATAGAATTAAATGGAGAGAACAAAAAGAGGGAATAAATAAGGTGGGCTGCTGGTACTCACCGACAGAGGAAGTCCCTCTCGCCTAAGCAGAGCTCGAGGCAGTGCTGACGGGAGGAGGCGTTGGTGGTGCGGCGCGTGTGCCCCTGAAGCCGGTGACCTTGGACTCTGTCGATGCACCAGGCGCGCTCGCACGGCTTCACCGACAGGCAGCTCTTCTGCGCGTAAATCGTAAACACGGGGAACTGCGACTGCGACAGCGCACCTGTAACACCAATGAAATACGCGCTGCGTTAGTCCTGGGAAACCCTGATTCCTGGAGGCTAGATCGTCTCTGCAGTGCCTCCTTCGCCCTTCACCTGCACCTCGCTCGTACTCGTACAATCGTATAGTTCCTTCTCTAAATTCATTCATTATTGCTTGTTCATTCGTTCCCGTTACATTTCTGCAGCATGCAGTCTTGTGTATTATTTTTTATTCATTCTCATATTACGCAATTCAACAACTTGATTTTAACGGCAAAAGTTTACACCGCGCTAAACATCTTGTAAATAAAATCATTACTTTATGAATAACTGACTTAATTTTATATATTGGCTGCATTTTGTTACAATACTTATAAAGACATTAATAATTATTAATTTGATTATTGATATATTTTTCGGTTATGCAATGAAAACTTCAACCTGAAAATTTATCGAAAACGAAGAATTTATTTATACACATTTTGTTGTAAATGAAGTACATGAAGTATTTCAAACTCACTTGAAATTCAGAGTGAAAAAAGAATTTTAAAAAATAAATAATTTATTTTTATTATTATTATTTAATCGTTATTCGTTCTCTAAAGGATTGAAATTTTACTATAAAAAGTTAAGCATGTACTTGAAATATGTGTACTTGAGTATGTGATTTTTGAAAATTTTACTATTACAATCTTAATATCAAAGTACAAAGTAAGAATGATTACAGTACAAAAATAAAATACCTATAAACTTTTTGTACACATTCTCGTCAAGGAATAAATTATTTGATATGATCTATTAAATTTTAAATATTTTAGTTTTATTTATTATTTTCATCCAAGTATTGAGCAAAAAGTTATATATATATATAAGAGGGAAAGTCAAAGTGCTCTTGATACAAGTATTCTGCAATTAATCTTGGGAGTTTGATGAAAGTTTTACTAATTTACTTGATATTAAGAAGTGGCAAAGTTTCTTCGAGTATCTGAAAGGGGAGAATCCATCGATCTCTGAAACAAGTCTTCAATAAAGCGATACAACATCAAAACTTTCGCATTACGAACATACACACAAACGAGCATTTGATTATTACAAATAACAGTACAAAAACATGATTCCAACGTTCAACATGAGCATTACATGATATGCCTCTCAATTATTTCTACATTAAAAGGTGATCTCAATTTTGTATTGGATATTATGTAAATAGGCTTGAAAATAAGACATTCTAATTCGGTGTTCTTGGCTTCTACACGATATGAAGCTCTGCAAAAACAGTGACAAATCATATGGAGAAAATGATGTAGCTTCTCCAGTTTTGAAAAAATGTCAAAAGCTCGAATCGTTGACAAAGAAAGACCATTCTCGATCTATTAGATCAAGCCGGGATTTGAATATGAGTAATCTTTTATTATATTATAACATCACATAAAAATTATTGAGTTACTCAAACTAACTATACTGTAAGAAAACTCTGTAACAGGCGCATGTGTGCTCTGTACAGGAGCTTATTCAGTCTGCAATTATTTTATTCGGTGGTCCCGGCTTTTTAGCAATGAATCGCTGTGAGCTAGTTTTATAAACGGTACAGGGCATATCACAGATAAGCACACGGCGATGCGGGAATGCAGGAATGAATTATTTAGGAATTCCCGCTCCCTATCGATTCGGCTGGGCCGCATTGCAGCGAGCTCGATTTTTTTCTTCTAATTTATTATCAGTATAGATCAATTATAATCGCGGCTTGTTTTTTAAATCTCGACGGTCGAGCGGCGCTACAAATACGTCCCAAAGCGCGCATCGCTGCGAGCGAGTCGAACGTTTTCATAATGAAAGTCAAAGAGCCGGTGTTTGAAGTAGAGGAAGGAAAAAATGTAATTGTTGGGCAATTATGGAAAGCGGGCGGGCGACACGCGGCCCCCGACGCCGTGACGTACGCCAGTCAGGCATCGTGGATCGAAGCTTGGGCTCAGGGGAAAGGGGAGTCCGCTGGCTACGGGAGCCGCCGAGGCCCAGGCCCAGGTCGTCGTCGTCGTCGGCCACACTTCCGGGGGCCTCTCTCCTCTCTCTCTCTCTCTCTCTCTCTCTCTCTCTCTCTCCTCTCTCGACTCTGGTATATAGCTGCAGCCTGCTGAAGACAAGCATCGCTTACAGTTATAATGCTACCACATTACAAGATAATGGAGTATTATACACTGCGGATAGCAGCTCCTCTGCCGCTGCTCGAACTTTCTCTGGCTCTTGCGCGCTATTGGAACTCTGGCGTGCATACAGCTATCAAGGAGGGAGAGAGGATTGCAAACCGCGCGCGCAATGAGCGAATATCGAAAGTCATATTTGCACTAGGCTGCTTCGCTGCTACTGCAGCGGCTCGCGCTGAGCCGAGGATCGTAACAGCTCGGAACCGGGAACGCTCATTTTTCCAGCTATGCCACCAATTTTCCTCTTCTCGTGTATATACATGCAGCATATACAAGGAATAAATATAGGAAGGCACGCATCTGCGTCTACATCCGCGTGCTCACGGAGCTCCTGGGAGCTTTGCCAAAAGTCCGGGCCTCTTTCCTTCGATTCAACAGTCTACGGCTACGGCAGGACATTCCGAGAATTCGCCAGTCTGCACTTGGAAAAAAGTACTGGGAATAATTTGTTCGAGCGCGGCCGAGTGCACGTACTCAATTTCTTTTAATCGCCCGAAGGAAAAGCTCAGCCGCTAGCAACACACGCCCAGCTGCCAATAATCGCCGCTTTGGAGAAAAAGTGCTCTTGTTCGTTGTCGCGCGGGTACGGCAAGTTGCGGGCCGCAGCTCGTCCCGATATCGCTTTTGGCAATTCATAACGCAAAGCGCGAGCTAGTTTATGCTCTCGCTCTCCCGCTCTCTCGCTCTCTCGCCGATATTGAAAAAGTCTTGGGGGCGAACTGTGTGCAGAGCGCACCCCCCGTCGCCCTAACTGTACGTTCAATTTGCGGCCGTGATTTACATCGAGCCATCTGCCGCTGTTGCCGCCGCCGCCGCCGCCGCCGCCGCCGAGGCCGCAGCCACCGTTGCCGTTGCCGAGCTTTGCGTTTCGACGCTGTGCGAAATTCAGCGTAGCGAATAATTGGCTACCGTTAATTTTGCAAATTAACGTGTTACGCGGGCTTAATTGCGCTACGTGAGGGGGGAGGGGGCGGGGAGGGAGAGGGAGAGAGAGAGAGAGAGAGAGAGAGAGAGAAAGATAGAGAGCGGAGGAGAGAAGAAAAGAGGCCGCTTATAATACAACTCTCCTTTTCCTCGGCTCCCTGCAGCCTTTTAGCGCTATATAATACTCGCATCTTCCCAAACCATCGCCAATAAAGCTAATATACCGTACGCGCGGGATGAGCGCTCCACGACTACCTACTTTTCCTGCCGAGGCTCCGCGGAATAAGCTTTATGCAGCCCGCCGCAGTCCATATAGCTTTTTCGACAGCTGTAAAACTTTATTTATTCGCGTAACGGCGCTTGCGAGGTTAATTATAACGATACACGCATTTATTAAAGTGCCCGCGAGAGCTCGTACATGCGCCCGCGTGCCGCGTGCCGTGTGCCGTGTGCCGTGCGCCGTGCGCCGTGTGCCGTGTGCCGCTGGTGAGCCGAGCGCGAGGCCTTTAATGATTTCTTTCCTCGCGGTCGACTCCGTACTGCGCAGTCCTCGCTAATTATTTTCATTCAATCATTTTCTCTCCCCGACACGCGCGCCGCTTATCTCTATATCGTGCGTTGTTTCGTGTAACGATCGATCCCGAGGTGAAAAAATCCCGAGAAAAACAACTGACTCGAGTGACTGATTGCGAGTATTATCTTTCGCACGAAAGATGCGAGCAACGCTTTTCGTTTTTTAATTGCGCGCTTCAGACAAAGTCCACTGCGAATCTCGCGTGAAATACACACGAAAGCAATATACCAAGCGTTCCAAGCTATAAAAAAACCTGCCGTTACACTGTAGCTTTAAACTGACAAATTTATTTCTCATTCGAGTTTAAGCGAGCGCCCGGTGGAACCGTTTCCGAGTAAAACATCGTAATTGATTATTAAGACACGAAGCGGCAGCGGCAAAAGAAATCTGATTCATTGAGCGTATAAGGCCAGAGCGATTGTCGAGAAGTAAGCGTCGAGCGCGGGTCACGGTACACGGCACACGGCACACGGCACACGGCACACGGCCGTTGTACAGGTGCCGTACAACTCGGCACTCCGAACTTGCCTGCACGAGCACTTCTTCTCTCCCCCCCCCACCCCCTCTGTCTCTCTCTCTGCCTCTCTCCCTCTCTCTCTCGCTCTCTACCTCGGCACATGCTCGCATGCAGATGAGGCCGTATATACACGGAGAGACGTATGTGGCCGTCGGCAGGGAGAGAGAGAGAGAGAGAGAGATAGAAGAGGAGGAGGAGGAGGTGGGGTGGGTGGGCGAGGAGGGGAATATATTGCATAATATCGCGCAGGCATATAGCGAAGCTCCCCGGAGATAGGAGGCCAGGCGCACGCGCACGCGAGCATCCCATACCTGCGGACAATGTGCGACTCTGCGTATGTGGATCTGCGCTCTGCCGTGTTTCCATGTGGCCGTGCATGTGTGCAGTAAGCCGACAATAAGCAGCCGCATAATACTGCGGAATGCCTCGATCGGCTGATATATACGAGCAGCTAGCAGGCGAGCGGCACTCGGGAATCTATCCCGCGAGTTTTGAAGAGTGCGCGTGGGATCCTCTAGCGGGACATGGTGCATCGCGCGGCTCTATAGAGCGGGGATTGCCCAGAGAGAGAGAGAGAGAGAGAGAGAGATTGAGAGAGCGAGGGAGAGCGACACCGAGAAAGAGAGTGCGCGCGGCACCGAGCGATGCATTTCCGGTGCGCGGGGCTCGCAACAATGTCTTGCGGTGACGTCGCTGCGGCTCAACATTCCTATCGCTCGGCTCTGCCATATACAAATCGAAAGTACCCTTGATTCGAACTATTTTCACTGATTCATTAATCGCGAACAGATCAGCAGCTGAGTGATTGTCCCGGGCGAGAGCCGCTGACGATTTTCCTAATTCTCGATAGTTCATTTATAGTATGGTTGGTCTGCGTCTATTGCACGATTCGCCCTCCTCCTCAGCTTGAGCAACTCAGCTTACAGCTGTAGGACAGGAACCGCGAAGCAGCCTGACCCCGCACTATATATGCGTTCTTTACCTTCGATTCAATCTCTTTATACCTCTGGCTAAGATAATAGAGGAAGCTCGGGCTGAGCGTTTCCGATGATCGTGCACTGCAACTACGAGTACAAGTGAAAAGACTAAGCCAAGCTCAAAGTCTCCTGCAATTGACACGCGCATCGATGCGACCGACGGCCGGCGTGGCGCGGGCCCGCAAGTCTGCAATTAGAAAATCTAAATTGCGAGGCGCGATCATTTGTACAGTTAAGTCGGACTCGAAATAAGGAACAGGTATAAGAAGCGTTGGCTGCTATATGGCGTTGCGGAAATAAATTCTGAGACGTACGAGTCCTGTATGTCGATGCGAGGCATAATATAATAGGAGTCGGCGGACGCGGCGCGAAAGAATGCGCGCGTTAACTGTCCTGATTATACCGAGAAAACGGCTGCGTGCCGTATGTATGTGTGTGTGTCTGCCTGTCTGGGCGTCTATCTGTGTCTGAGTGTGTATGTTTTACAAGTCGTGGCTGTGGTGCAGGTTGCTGCAGCTGCACTAACACCAAGCGCGAAGCGATTTTCCGGTCTTGATAAATCTTAGCCTATAAGTGAAATGCTATTATGTGTTTTCGTGCCCGCGCGCGTATACGTAGAAGGAGGAGGAGGAAGGGACCGAAGGGAGCAAAGGTCCGATCGCTATAGCTGTTGGATATTATGCCGATACGTCGAACCCGTCCGGGGAAATAATATTTTAGATAGAAGCACTGGAGGAGTGGGGGAGACTTGGGCTGGGGCTGGAAGAAGCAGGGGAGGGACGAGCTTAGCATGTATGAGACGCTTGAATAAAGCGAATCTTGAACTACTGCCAACATTTTCAATCGGCCTTTGCGCTCGGCGATAGTAGGACGGAGATGTTTCTCTCTCTCTCTCTCTCCCTCCTTGCCCCTCGGCTTGTTCCGTTCTCGCTGCTGCCGCCGCTGCTACCGCGTGCAGTGCTCTTTTTTCCGCTGCAGCCTTTTTCTCTCCGCCCCACCCTTTATCTTTCCCTACATTTTCAATAGCTCTAGCCTGTAGCCGCCCATCTCCTTTCTTATAGCCGCAGACAGGCGATGTAATTCCGCGAATTGAATACATTCGTACTTTTGAGCTCGCTCCAGTCTCGTGCAGCTTACACACACACACACACACACACACACACACATAGACATAGCTACACACACACGTACATGTACAGAAGTAGGCTCTGCACACGGGTACACGGTACTACACAGAGAGACGAGCGCGAGAACAGAGAGACGGCAGCTCGTTCCTAGCTCAGTCGGAGCAGCGTTTCCCGGGACCTTTCTTTGATCCCCGCTTCAGTCATTTTTGCCTTTTCCCTCGTCACTCGGCCTCGCGTTCTGTTTTCCCAAGTATTACAACCTCCTCTCTTTCTCTCACTCTCTCTCTCTCTCTCCCTCTCTGGCTGCTTCGCTGCACAAGCTGGGGACACAGAGGCGAAAAAGGAAGTCTGCACCCACACACGAGCACAGCTGTCTAAGCGCATTTTACTTTCAAAACTTTGGACGAGGAACGACATTCGCGCGGCTCGCGTATGGATCGCGCGGAAAACGAGTTCCCCGGTCTCTGTGCCAGTCCTTCTTATCCCTCTCGTATTCAGGCTTTTTTCCCCCTCCTATAGCCTGCGGGCGAATTCCGTGAGCACATATATATAGCTCGAGCTTGAGCGATACGTGTCGACGGTTCTCCCCAGTCCCGCTCCCAGTCCCAGTCCCAGTCCCAGTCCCAGTCCCGAGGGAATATCGAATCTGCAGCCTTATAGAGCTGAGCTCCAATATAGCTATATGCCTGATCGCTTCTCTCGAATCTCGCGGTTCGAGCTGCGGAAACATTAGGATGATCTAATGCCTGCTCGATTGAAGCGCGTAGCCAAGCGGCTGCAGCAGCCCCTATTATCGAGCTTTTACTACTTCGGAGAATACATTTACCTTCTGATAGGATTTTAACAGCATATAGCTACCACGGCTTCGGGGAAATCATAGATTTCGTTTAACGTTCCCTTATCCCCGGCAAATGCTCGCGCAGCCATTAGCGCGCCCCTCTCTCCTCCTCTATTCAAGTATTGACTATGCAATAATACGGCTCTCTGCAGCTCTTCTCCGCCTGGGATTGCGCACCCGCACAATCACAAACTATTTACCGCTAGCTGGACAATTTTGTTATTTGTTCGCCGAGCCAACTACGAGCCAGCAGCGCCTTTCAATAATGCAAGTTTCACCTCCGCGGCGGCTACTGAGACCGCGGGGCTGCCGCGAGAGATTTCATTAGAAAGTGAGGCCGTCGTCATTTTACTATACGGACTGCAAAGACTTTGACGCGGCTTTGCAGATGGTCGTACACGTATAAGGCGCAATATCCGAAAATCATTTGGGTCTGAGGACAATTAGAGAAAAGATGGGACGAAGCAATTAATTTTCGAGGGAATAATGCGAGAAGCGCCGAATGGAATAGCCGGGCGGCTGCAGTGTCTCTGCGTTTCTGTCTCTCTGCCTCTCTGCCTCTCTGCCTCTCTGCGTTTCTGCGTCTCTGCGTCTCTGCGTCTCTGCGTCTCTGCAAGTGTGCGTGTGTGCGTGTGTGCGTGTGTGCGCACGAGTCCTGGGGCGGCTCGGAGCAGTCGGAACTGAGCGCACTTCGTACGTACGCGACTGTTGCCCTATATGGCGCGCTTCTAATTTGCGTGCCATGCCTTTGCTGTGAGAATTTAATACTGGAAACCGCGCCCAGGAATACAACGGGAGAGGAGCTGCTACGACGGAGATTTCGCTCCTACTCTTTCATCTCCGTGTTCACTCTGCTGCTGCTGCTGTTTCGGCTGCTGCTACATTCATGCGTCCGTTTCGCAAATGGACCGATTGCATTTCCTCGCAGTTCTATGCTATATCGATATTTTTTGTTGACCTATTCGGGTCCTTTCGAATTCAGAATCTCGCCATTATTTATACAACGAGTAAATTGATGTACCGATTGTTGTCGTACTTTTAAATAATTTTTTTTAATTCAATGTAATAGGTTTTTCATTATTTCTTCAATGATTAAAAACGGAGTACTTTCTACAATTATTTTTTTTTTACAATTATGAGACTTACAAAAAATTTACAATATGTGTTTAAAAAAGTTTTTCATCACATATAATTTGAGAACTTATTCATTAAAATTTATTAAATAGTTCTTGTATTATTTGTAAACATGCATATTTTAATAAGGATAGGTTATGGTTTAATTTATTTTCGGATTATATACATTACGTACACATTGTTTTAAATTAAAAAATGATTGATGAACTCAAAAGTTTAGAATAGATCAAATTTGTAATGAATACTTAATTTAACTTACAAATAAAATCGCAATCGGTATGCGCAAGCTCAAAAATTGCTCAAAAATTTTTCTAGTAAAATTTAGTGAGAAATGTAAGATTTATTGCATAATCTGGTTGTTCTAAGAGTTTGCAAACATTGTTATACTGGTCTTATTTGGGTTTTAGTAATCTGCGATTTACAAATTACAATACTTTCGCGCGTGGTTTCGTAGACGTTATGAGAATATAAAGCACACATTAATAAGTGAAAATTTCAGATATTCCTAAGGGAGCATGCATTAACCTTTGAAGGGCCGGCACTTGAGGAATTTTAAAAAATGGTTGTTTCTATAGAAAATTGATCTGAAGCATATGATAAAGGCTGAATTGATGTCAAATGTTTGGAGGTCAGTGGCCTTGCGCCAAATGGCGTATCCCGGGCCTGTACGGTAAAGGCACATGTTAATTGCAACAAAAATTTTTTTATACTATATTCCTACGATATTTTTCAGATCCAAATACATTGGTAGTATTTTGAGGTTGAGGAGATAGCTACTTATAAATTTGAGGTTAGATTTCCAAAATTCAAAATGACGTATTCAATATGGTGGTCTAGATTGTAGAAAACTAACAACTTAATGCCAGTTTTTTTACTAATTTTCAGTTTTCAACGTACCCTATTATATTTTTTATAGTTGCTGATAATCTAATGTTTGTTGTGTGTGTGTGTGTGTGTATGTGTGTGTGAGCAGGTATTATAAATCGAATCCATTTGGATGTTCATTTTATTTCGCCAAAAGTCGGATCCCGGCCCTCTAAAGGTTAATAGTTTCACATGGGAAATATGTAAAGCTGTGTGTACGCAAATATGGCATGGTTCAGAAATATTGAAGTGATATTTTTGATTAAGTTAATTTGAGTATCTATTGAAAAAGAAAGATCTATTTGGATTGAATAAGAGTGAGGCGTTTTCTTAAAAGTATATGCTCATCTTTGTCAATGCTTTCAGAAAGTCTGAAAACTATCAAAGCATAGCTATAAGCTCTCAATCGACGTTAGCATGAGAAATAGGCCGAGTGCGCGAATATGGTCTAGCATCACGAGAGCTTTTTAGCCAGATATAATCCAAATGTCAAAGGAGCCAGAGTCAGATTTTTATGCGAAAAGTGAATTAACCGATTGAAAGCCAAAGGAAGAGTGGACGGTCTGAATGCTTTTAAAATATACAGCAGTAGAAAAAAGCAGAAGAGCATAATACGCTCTTGGGAAAAAGGATGAGCCAAGCTCGAAACAGCGAAATTGAATTGTAGCGTGGCTCTCGCGCGCCTCTCGCATGAAAGACAGCCGCACAGCCATACGGCCATACAGCCACGCAGCCTGCACACAGAGGCGCAAACTCCAGATTCCAGACTGCAGACTGCAGATGAGCAGCTAGCTACACGCGATCCGTGACTAGGGGCCACTGTCAATAACGTAATTACTTTTGATGATATTCTCCGGAAGCTATTCGCACCTCGTGATTGGAAGCGCGCCACCGCTAGAATCGAGTGTGCCAGCTTTGGCGTTGCGCGAGACCGGACGGGCGCCTCGTCAGTGCGACCGGCTGGTTTTGCGCCTGCGACGAGGCAGGCCAAACACATAATAAGTTGGACTGAGCAGCGCAGCCTCCCGAGTCCGGAGCCCCGAGCCCCGCCGAGACAATTTCCCTTAGCGAGCTGCGTACATTTCCCGTACATCAGCGCGCGGGATCGAGGCCGCTCCTCGGCAAAGCAGCTCTAGGCGCAGTGCCGTTGCTTCTGCAGCCGCTGCCGCCGCCACCGCCGCCGCCGCCGCCACCGCCACCGCCACAGCATATACGTGTATGCTCGATTAACAGCAGCAAATTGCTTCGGAAACGCTCGTCTCGCTGCCGACGCCGCCGACGCCACCAAACGCGTTTGCGGCATCCGCACAATCGCCCGCTCGAATGACTCTTCTTTCATTTCGCTTCTCTCTTTTTCCATCTGTTTTTTTTTTACTTCCCTACTATCTAGTCGAGGCTGTGACTTTTTTTTCTTCTCTCAGCCCATCTCGTTTACGGGACTTTGTTGGAATTTCAGTTGACGTGAATTAAAACGGCTCTTTCTTTTTCGTCTGCAGTAGGAGAAGTTTGAGAAACGAAAATGATGGCCAACGCACCGCAGATGTTATACCTATGGATCCGCGAACGAGCTGTTGTTGTAACTACCTATATATATATATAGTCGTTGCAGTTGGAGTTGAAGTTGGCTGGTAGAAAGTATGTACAACGATTATAGCGCCGAATTAGTCTTTTAAATTAATCGGCCAATAAGCATTCATCACGGGGCATTGTTGCGATATTAATACGATGCAAATTGCGATAGCAATGAAATTTGCATTCATAAAATGCCACAAAAGCAATTCGGTTTTATCGTTAAATATAATTGAAATACGCTGGCATTCGCAGGCTTTCGATTATACGCGTAAATCACCATTGTCGCGACCGTGCGAGCGCTTAACGATTGCCGTAGATTACTTTTAATGGACATCACAGCAGCCCCCAATGTATTAGTTTAAATCCGAATCAATGAAAAATAATGCGAATTTGAAAGAGTATAATATATAGCTAGTCCTATTATAGATTTTTGGAGCCGGCCGCCGCAATACTCGTATCGTATGCTTTCCACTTTCCGCGCAGCATCCAATTGATAAAGTGCAGCACAGCTCTAGCTTCTCGGAGAAGAATCAGCCAAGGCGTTAAAAATGTGGCGCAGTATAGATTGCACCAGTCAGAGTAGTAATAGCTGGAGCGGGTGCGGGAACTGGCCCGCGCATATGCACTGCACTGCAAAGCGGCCCGCGCGTACATGCGTCGAGGCGTGTTGAAAGTTGCGCCGGAAAGGAAAAAAAGATGAGTCATTTACGGCCGGTTCATCGCGCCTATCGCTTATTGCCTATTCCTGAAATACCTTCAGCCGTTGCGGATCGCGCGCCAAGGAGCAACATCACGGAGCCCATGCGGAGGGAAAAAAAAATCAATAGCTCGGAAGCTGCAACTGTACACGAGCCATAAAAGCTAACGCCGCGCGATGCGTGGCGCAGCAGCGCTTGTGTATACGCACCACTGCTTGTATAGTTCCGCGCGCGCGGCGCAGTGCATCCAAGGAGCCACGGATCCACGGAGGCCGCACGAAGCCTGCACGGAGGCGCGCGAGACCAAGTGTGCGAGAGCGCGTACGCGAACGTAAATCGTAACGGCAATAAATTTACGCGCCGCGCGGCCGAGCTCAATGTGTGTTTGTGTGTATATGTGTGTGTGTGTGCGCGCGCGTGCAGGACGCCACTACCAATTCGATCCGGTAACGGGAAACGAGTCCTTAACTACAGATCTCGTGGCGATTGTGGCGGCCAGCTCGGGCCAGCGTCCCCGTCGCCATCGCCATCGCCGCATCCTCTATACTCGTCGAAACTGCCTCCTCATAACGCACGCACGCCGAGAGCCAATATTCCGAGCTTCGCAATATCTTATCTCGCGTGTCCGCGCGCGGTCCGACTTAATAAATCGACGCCCGGCTGACAGTTATGCCTTGCAATTAGTCAAGTCGTCCGGGAGCCTCGGTCTTTTCCTTTTACTGCTGCAACCGCCCGCCCGACAACACTGTATAGCTACTTTCATTCTCGCATTCTATAATTTGATTGAATTTAATAGTTTAATAGTTAATAGTTGCCGCGAGTGTACCTATAGGAATTTATGCCGCAATTAAAGTTAGCGGACAAATCATTAGTGCCGTACGTTAAGTTTTAAATACCCATTACAGCTTGCAAGCTATGCGCGCGCTAATTGACGTACAAGCTAATCCCAATCCGTATCATTGAGGCGCATCGAAGGCCAGGGCTTTCAGCTGCTTTAACGACTTTACGGAGCTCGGCTGTACTCTGCGCTAACCCGAATGTCTTGGTAGCTGCGCGCGGCGGAACGTCTGTGCTCTCGCATTGGTTTGCATCAACCGCGCGGCGGTCAAGAGCTATGAGAATCATGCGCGAGACGAGTGCAGAGGGCGATAGTCCTCGATAAAGCGCTCGATACAGCGCTCGGCGCTAATTTGGCCAAGATCGCGAGCGGCGGGAAAGTGGAAGTGCGCCAGGTTGCGCAGGTAGGACCGGCCCCCGCCGACACGCGGGTCACTAAATCCCATTGTTAATCGAAGGGTCTGCCGCGCTAGCACGTGTCAACGCCAGCGGCTCCCACGATCTCTCTGGTGCAGGCGGCAATGCGCGCGCGTTATGCTCTCGACTCTGCGCCTCGAGTTAAGTGGCACAGAGGAGAGCTGAGAAGCCGAGCAGCGATGGCGGCGGCGACAGTCCCAGCATCCATCCTCGCGATCCATGCAGCTTTCTCTGTCTTTCTCTCTGCAGCCGTACTGGGCTATCTCGCAACTATTAGCGAGCGACTCTATGCAAATTCAGCCGCAGCGGCATACGACGACGACGACGACGACGACGACGACGACGACGACGACGACGACGACGACGGCGACTAGTGCACGCTGCCATGTGTTGTAGAGAAGAGGAAGAAGCTGCAGAAGCGCAAGAAGAGCATATAGGAGCTGGAGGAGGAGGACAGTGAGAGAGAGAAAGAGAGAGAAGTAGGAGCACACACGCGCGCGCGAGCTCGAGAACAAGACGAAACGAATGCCGGTCGCGAACGAACCCCATAAATTCTGGCGAACACGAATGATCTTGGTATACGGTATTCGTGCCGTTGTCGTTTGGCGACACGTACCTAGCTTGAATCCTCTCTCCCTCTCCCTCCCCCCCCCCTCTTTCTCTCTCGCGTTGCCTGCACAACTTGGTGTGCTTCGGAATATATAGTAACAGAATGGGACGGCATACGCGGTCTATAACAGTACGTTCCAGGAACCGACTTGCATCGCCTCGCTCTCTTCGAGAGAGAGCGAGAGAGAGAGAGAGAGAGAGAGAAAGAGCGCGCGATCGGCTCTCCACGTACACCGCACGTCGACAGACGCGATCCCTATATATTTCTCTCTCCTTCGTGTCACTCCCACTCGCTTCCTATCTGCCTCTCTCTCTCTCTCTCTCTCTCTCTCGCTCTGCCTCGTGGTTGTTGAAGCTGCCGCTGCGCTCTACGTTATACGTATGCCTACTCCGACATACACGTGTATTTAGTATTCCCGAGCAGTTGGTACCGCGATACTTCCCACGGCCATTTGGAATCCAGCCTTCGGTATTCAATGCCGGCGCGCCGCTGCCGGTGTGCTCCACCTCGGCACACGCAACGTGCTCCGCTCTCCTCAACTCCTCGGAAGAAGGGGCAAACGAAACAAGCCCGCGAGTGCGTCCATTGGTTACCACCTCGCTCCAGCGTCCAGCGCTCAGCCTGCATTTTTATTCGCCGCACGAAATGAGAGAATAAACGCATCGATACTGCACAGTCTCGTCCGGGCTACGTAGCGTCCGGCAACGATGAAATCCAACTGATCCAAGCGCACTCGTCCAAGAGCCAGGAGACACAAGGGGCTGTGCCAGTAACTCCCCGTGCACTAACGGCGGAACGCTAGCAGCTGCCGGGGTAGCCAATGCGCCAAGGTAGCGCTAATCGGAGAAATGCTAATAACGATAATAACGATGCGATTGGGCTTAGCGGGAAAGCGAGCGGCGTTGATTGCGGCGGTGATTGCAGCGCTGGCGTTCGCGTCACCTTGGCCCGCGGTCGCGTGTGAGAATGCAGCTCGCGCTCTCGGGTAGGAAGGACGACGACGAGCTGCTGCTGCTGCAGCGTATAGAGCCGCGGCCTCCTGCGCAATAACCTCCAGCGTCCCGCTCATGATGCATTAGCTGCTAACGGTCTTTCGGATGGACGGCTGTGACGCCGCGCGCGTCATTCTTCCAACGACGCAATCGGCGTTATTGTTGGTCGTGCGCTGCACTTGGAGCTGGCGCATAACGCATTTGCTGTCGGGGGCGACCGGCGGATGATCGCGCAGCCAAGCTCCCACAAGTGGCGGAAGAAAACTCCCTTGTTCCTTTCCTGGGTTGGTTGGATTATTACGGAAGCCCATGGTCGTGCGCGCGGGCACAAAAAGCCGTAAATGGACTTTAGAAATGAAGGCTTGCTTCGAGACGAGAGGAGTGGAGAGCAAAGAAAACTGTCGTGTGATGGAGGCGTCGGCGACGGCGGCGGCGGCGGTGGACTGGTGTCGCGAATCCCAAATGATTGTGAATGGAAGGCGGCGACCCAATTTAATTACGAGTAAACAGCTCGAGTGCTGTCGGCACGAAAACGGCAAATTACTTGCTCAATGCGCTGTATAAAGGCTTTATGCTCTTTTCAGCGCTAGCTGGCTACGCAATTATCATGTAAAATCCTTTCCTCAAATAGACTTCTGTATTCCTTTATCTTTCTGGATTTCTTTTTGCTGGATTACTTCGGCCTCGCTTTATATCAAAAACATATTTATTATCCTTTACTTATTTATACGACCTTTAATTTTCGCTTCATTTTCAACATTTTTATAGAACTCATTGAATGTAAGCGCTCCTGTGTTTACATTTACATTAAACCGTTAGATGAAACGAGCAAATCATTAAAAAGACTCTCTTTGCTCTGACATTTTCTCAAATGAATTCTGCGTAACGTAACTTTTTGAATTTAATCACATTTCACAGTGCAGTAATACAGAAAATATAAATATATATAATAGCCCTTGCGGTTATCTATTCACAATATTCCAGCTGTTATTTAAGCTGACGGTACTTTTGAACTTTTATGTAATCTCCTATACATAAAAATAATATTAAAATTAAATTAATCTTCTTGTAAATCTATTTAAAAAATTCTTCGAGATTAGTCTAGAACTAGAGCTGTGTTGATAATATTTATTGTCAGATTGAAATTAAGTATTTTTCGTTAAGTAATATAACAGCATCAAATTAATCTTCAAGCAATAATTACCGAAACTAAATACAAATGCAATCGTCACTATCAACAGAAGTACAGCAGCAGAAGTAAAAAATAACTTGTATTTTAGCATAATTTTTTGTTTCATATTATACGATTTTTCATATCATTAAATCTGTGCCAATTGCTATATGAATTTTTCTCATTTTAAGCCAATAGAAATGCTTGTACACCCTTAAAGAGAAAAGTATAGGCCGATTTTCGTAACTAAGAATGAAGTGAGGCGCTCAACCGTTCGAGCATTATAGCGCCCTGCTAATTGACAGTCGAAATCTGTTCTACCGCGAGCTCGCCGTACTTTGGGCTAAAGGCTGACCTGCAGCAGCGATTAGCCGTGAGCTTGCGGCAAGTCGGTCAAATCGTCAGGCCACCGCCTGCTAATTGCGTTCCGAGGGATGCGTGCTCGTTTTGCTCGCGCGACAGTGACGCAGAAATCGCAGCGATTCAAGACAAGAGAGTGCAGCAGCGCAATAGCCTGTATTTGAAACTACAGCAGGGAAGGAAAACGAACGAGTGCAGCTCGATCTGCTTCCATTTCGGTGTCGTTCTTTCGATGATCAAGAGAAAAATCTTCGTATTCAAAATCGCTTAGAAATGCTTTGTAATTGGGAAAATAAGATGAAGGTAATTCGCGTTAGTCTCTTTCGACATGGAGCAGACAAGTGGAGCCGACAATTGTCGCAGCAGGCAATAGAGACAAATCATTACTATAGGTTTTCAAAAGCCTGCAGTTGCTGCATCAGCAGGTGCTGCACCAACGGCTCAACGTATGATTCGAGGTAACGGTACGGACGATTCTCACTGTGCTTCTGCTCTTCGTACCCATGTCGACTTTTCCCTCGACCTAACAGACTAAAGTGTCACTCAACTCGGCTACCGCAGAAGTCGGAGAACCACAAGAAAAGACAGAGAAACCGAGAACTACAGCGAGATAGAGAAGCCAGAGGAGAGTTTCATAAGTCTGCGGAGCGTCGATGGCTGCGCGTAGGATATTTCGTCGGGTTTCCGCGGCTCGTCCCCCCCGCACAACCGGAGGCGAGCACTGCGAGCTGCAACACGGCGGACCGCCTGGCCCGTTACTCGTGCGTCTTTTATCTCTTTCTCTCTCTCTCTCTCTCTCTCTCTCTCTCTCTCTGTCTTTGGAGCGCAACGCACTTGCAAACGCTCGGCACGCGCACCGGCTGAATAAGCCGTTTCATAAATATGCGCGGGCAAAGACGGCGTGCCGATAAAACAGCGAGGACGACGCGTGTCCCCCTTTCTTGTCGCGATCTCGACAGGGAAGGAATGTCGATCGGCGCGCGCTCCAGTGTCCACGGAGCATTCCCCCTTCCCCCCCTCTCCCTCTCTCTCTCTCTCTCTCTCTCTCTCTCTCTCTCTTCCCCTCCCCTCTCTTTTCTTGTTTATTCTCGAGCCTCCGGAGCTGAGATCTAGCGCACGCCGGCATAGTGCAGCTGTTTCATCGGTGCCGCGCGAGGTCGTAACCCTAGTAGTATATGAGAGGAGCGTTATGCTGATGAGCCGCGGAGGAATTAAGACGTCGCGATCGGGGCCGGGGCCAGCCGGGTGCGCATTTCCAGAGTCCCGAGCCTCGCTGCCGATGCGTGGATAATTTAAATTGACTGAAACAGTAGCTGCGAGAATCGAGGAGGTGGTAATTCCGCCGTAGTGAGCGTCACATAAATGTCTGAGGAGGCCGTACGCGCTTAGCCTATGCTAAGTCAACTCGTTTGGCTGCCGGCTCTCACTGCTAGCTGAATTATACAGGACAACAGGACTATAGCTGAGCTAACGGTGTCACAATATGTGTGCACGATTCCTGCACTAGGAAAATAAATTCAATGGATTCCTCGCGAGTTAGTCAGCAGCTCCTACCCTCTGTGCGCAGGCTCGTCTGTTTCTGTTCATTTTCCCGTATCTCTATAGAAATCGCGTTCACAAAGGTATAAGCTAGCTCCGGTTCATGCAGAGCTCGTGTGCGTGCAGCGTGCAGTCTGCAAGCGCGCGGCCAAAGGGGAGCAGCATGTGAGACAGAGAGAGGCAGAGAGAGGCAGAGAGAGAGAGACAGAGAGAGAGAGAGAGCCAGAGTCAGAACCAAAGCCAGAGCCAGAGGGAGAGGGAGATGAGGGAGAGCTTATATGTATGCATATGAATTCATAAATAAACAGGCCGGCTTTATTACATCGAGAGCCGGAGCACTCGCGAATTCCTGTGAAAAACCCTTGCAGGAGTGGTGAATTATTTTACTCCGCACAAAGAAACCCTTCGTCAGGACTATCGAGGACAATGAAGCTGTGAAAAATGGTACGGCTCGCACGTGCTGCTCCAGCCATTCTCCCTTCTACCTCCTCCTCCTCATCCTCCTCCACCTCCTCCTCTATCTCTACGTTTTCCCGGCAATTCTCCATTCTTTCGCGCGAATGCAGGCCTTTTGTATTTGTCAACGTTAGGTATACGTACGTGCATGCGTGCACAGCAACCGCGGTAGCGGCGCGAGTCAGGCTACTCCACCACGGGGGGATTTTATTGCGCTTTCCGCAAATAGGTTTAGCTTTCGTGACCTACTGCCGCCGAGCTGGCGCTTTCGAGCCGACTAGCTCCTCTATAGATTCCCGCTCGACAGACTCATTATTCTCGCCTTCCTCGGTCCGCCTCCCTTATTATATATCATTCCGCATTTGTTCGCTCACAGCTCGAATGGCCAACACAAGATTCGCGTCGATCGCCCTGCGCTACTGTCATTTTTAATTAGCCGCGCTGCAGGCCAGCTTGGCTCGACTCCTCGTATCGCTCTTCCCTCGCGGAGTGCAATCGCCTCTTAGCCGACGAAAAACAAAGGACTACGTGAGCTGCATGCCGGACGAGGAGTTTTCCGACCGCTTATCAAAAGGCTCGGCGATAAGGGGCTGCCGCGTATGCGTATAGCTAAGTTTAAATCCCGCGCATCCGCCACCTCGATCCCCCGTTAACTTGGCTATCAGAACCGATCCGGCGTCCAAGTTCGGCTCAAAACGTGCGGCCAACTTTTCTCCCCTCGAGTCACTTCATTTGAGCTTATAAACCTTAGCTTCGCGTCGCGTCCCTACAGCCTGCACACGAGAAACACGAGAAACACGCGAGAAACACACGAGGAACCCACAAGATACACGGCTATATACTAGTCTCGGGTGTAGACTCGAAATCTTGAAAGAAATTCCGGCTTGAGCTCGAAAACTGCGCAGGGACAAAAACAATGGAAGAACTCGCGCGGGTATTAAAAGCAGGATGGGAGCTGCTGAAAGAATAACTGTGGAAAGTTTTTTTCTCCGCCGTATTATATATATATATATATATATATAATAAATGACATGCGATTAAGGTGATTAATCCAGTTCTTGGCTTCGCAATAAAGCAGAAAAGTTTTAAATTCTAGCAGCAGATAAAAGATCGGGCCATCTTAATTAGCTCTTTATTTCCGAGGCTCCGAGGCTTGATGTACGAGATCGATTAATTAGCGCGGAGTTTTAATTCGATCTCAAGTGCAACACATCATTCAAATAGAGGTGAGCAGGAGATAATGAATGCGACAGCTCGGATTACATGCATCAATTGCGGCAGCTCGATATCCGGAATAAGTCGTCGTCGTCGTCGTCGTCATCCTGTCGACTTACGCGATAACTCAAGATAAGATTTAATTGGTACAAAGTAGCCGGCGGGCGCTCGAAGTGGCTCGCGCCAAATTCACCGAGCATGAAATAAGCGATTTGTCGCAGCAGCAGCAGCAGCGGCACAACTTATATCAGCCAGAGCGGCAGCGGGATCGGGAGCGGGAGTGTCGAGCGAGCTTATTATCGCGATGATGCAGCTCCCGCACGCACTCGCGGCGCAATTCATACTCGTAGATTGAGCGCCGAATAACCGCTCTCTCTCTCTCTCTCTTTCTCATTCTTCTCTCTCTCTCTCTCTCTCTCTCTTTTTTTTTTCTTTCTTGCCGTGACGCAGCTCCGGAGGGTCGGGAGGAGGTGGACGCTGCAGCTGCTTGCACGCGCCTGCCAAGTCCTGCACCATCGCACCGAGCGGAACGAAAGAGGCGACGCGAGAAAATAAGAGAAAAAAGTAAGAGGAAAAAGAAGAGGAGTGGGGAGGAAAAAAATAAATCGAAATAAAGAAATAAAGGCACGTATTCGTGTGATGGCGCGAGTGTGAGCCGCTGCAGAGCCGCTGCAGAGCCGCTGTAGACCGAGCCGCCCAAGAAGTTGGCCAGGCTGGGCAAGAAGGGCAACGATTCTATCATCGATTAACGGGTTCGGCTAAAGTTTCGTGATCCTGGGACGCGGCACCGCGCGCCTTATCCGCTCACTCCGTCTCCCATCGATCACGATCCTCTACTCCTCTCGCCTGGCCTATCTGTCAGTCCTGGGCGAGCCCTTTTTTGTTCCATTTTCCAGCGACAGAGTGCTTCTTCTTCCCTTTTTTTCTAAGCATTCATTACCGAGTCTCCACTTTGTAAAAACTTTAATTTACTGTAAGTGGAGAAAATCACATATGTATTGTATCCCCCCAAATAAGTTCTTATTTTAATTCTACATCCTATGTAAAAATGTAAATTTCGTAGAATTATGGTAGATTCTGCTAATTGACTTCAAATAATCGGTAAATTACTATGAGTGAGTGGATGTATAGATCTATACGTCGCTGTTTATTATGAACTTTTTGGGGTTAAAAAATTTTAGTTAGCTGCCAAGGAACATAACCGTTAGTTCGAACGTCGCCGTCGATCGGCAACTGGAAAAAAGATCCATTTAAAAAGTGATTCACAAGTCCCAGTCACTTTGATTCGGTCATCCCTGAAAAAGTCGATTCTCGCGTAGTGATCATGATAATCAACAATGAAGCTCCAAAGCGAGTAAATTAGAATTGCACGCGCTCGCCGTGAGTATAATACACGCAATTTTCGCGCGAGAGAATCAAAGTAATTTTCGACTAGTCGGCATTCCAGCTTTTTGCTTGTCTGCTGATATTCCTCTCAGAGTGTTTTTACATCAAAATAACTCGCGAGCAGCAAAAAGTCAGCCGCGCAGTCTCGTCGAGAAAGAGCTCGCGCAGTCCCGGCCGCAGTCTCTATTCTCTGCCCCTCCTCTCTCTCTCTCTCTCTCTCTCTCTCTCTGTCTCTGTCTCTCTCTCTATTCGCTTCGCAATTAATCTTTTGAATTGCCCATCTTCAATGTTGCATGCGACTTCCACGAAAGCAGGAAACTCCTCGAGAAAAGTCGTCCGTGCCACGCGACCCCCGCGATAGACATATAGCGCTAGGATTGGAAATGCCCCTGCAGAAACGCGCGTAGCTTCTATTCTCTCGCGGCATCTTTCCTATAGGGACGAGGCTCAGTGAAGTTGTGTAAGCGGCTCGTTCTCCTCGAATTCATACCCGATTTTCGCTCCTTTTTGCGCCGACATCCTCGTTCTCCTCGATTGACGATATTTTGGTCGATAGCCTGGGGGTTTTCGACAATTGGCGATATTTGGTCGACCGCTATAATTAAATCTAAGCCTGGATCGCCATTGGAGTTAGTTGTTTTGAGGAGCTGTCTAGAGCTAGCGCGCCACCGTTACACAAATAATTCTATGCGCTTACCGGGATAAATATTTATTCAAAGGGTACTGCAGCCGTGCAAGCCATTTTCCTTGCTTGCCGATGCAATTAACGCGTAAATTGCAAGTGATGTTGGTAGTCTATTTTCTTTATAATAACGAGCACATCGTTTCTCCCGCATCGAATGGAAAGGGAGATAAGAAGAAAGAGAAAAAGAAAAAAAAGCCCAGTTATTTGCCGTTTCCGGTGAACACGCTAAATACTTTAATTGTCCGAAGGAGAAGATTGCCGCCGCTTAAAACGAAAGATGCATTACGCTCCAGACAATCGCGTTTAAACATTCTCCGCATAATATTACATCAGCCGCGGCCAGGCGCGTTTTCCCTCTCCGTACGTACCGCACATATACAGCTGGCTCCTCCCGCCGACTCCCGCCGACTCCCGCCGACTCCCGCCAACTGCACGCGTCCGTACGATTTCAGAAAAGCAAAGGCCTCGGCCGCGATGAACTCGGCCGGCGCTCGGTCAGCTTCGCGCATGGGAGGATGACGGCACTTACACTCGGGCACCTACCCGGCCACCTACACGGCCCCGGGCGCTCGAATCGGGAAGGCGGCCGACAAGAAGAGTAATCGCTCGGCTCGGCCGCCGCACCTCTATGCTCCCCGCACATATAGGGGGATCGGTGCAATCCGCGAGCCGCGCGACTCCCTCGTCGTTCAGCTGTGACAAATGACTCGATCCCCGCGCGATTATTCCAGCATTTTTACCCTCGTATTTTTGAGCTAGAGAGCGCCGAGCGCCGAGCGCCGAGCGCCGAGCGGAGATTCGCTTCGTCGATTACCGGATAGCCAGTCCAGAGCTAGAGAGCAAGAGCGAGAGCGAGAGCGAGAGCGAGAGAGGAAGGAGAGATGCGCGCTACGCTCGTAAGCGTGAATCGAGTGCCATTTCTCGGCGAGCATCGCAACGGTATTCTCCAAGCTCGATTCCCGCGCAGTCTCAGCGGACCTGGCCCAACCGCCGCTCCCCTCGCTGCAGCGCAACTCCTATAATAGGTATACCGCTCGGTTCGATTTTTCAGACTTCACCAGCAGAATTATCCTCGATTCGCGGCCCAGGTTCAACTTTGATAGTTTTCTTTGTGGAGGGCCGAAAAAAAGTGTCGAGCGGCTCCTGCAGTTACCCCGCAGCGATACAGACCACGGAGAAACACTGCGGCCAGCCTACATAGCCGCGCGTCGCTGACGAATGTCGCTTTCGAGCTTTCCCTTGTATTGCCGGCCGCAGCTGCTATCCGACGTCCTGACGTGGTTCACTCCTTTGCCCCCCCCCCCCCCCCC
>UELU01138969.1:90748-107291 GCA_900490025.1 Megastigmus dorsalis
CCCCCGGGCTGCTTTCGATTTTCTTATTCCCTTGGAGGTCGGCCGCCACGCGTCGCTCCGGCAGAGCCAGCAGCACTGCTAATGTTACGCTTATATCGGACTTTCGCCATATCGATCCCTTTTCGGCGCCGCAAATTAGCAGCTTACAGCAGTGCCAAAGGGCTTCCCACCTGTCATCGGCCGTCATCCTGAATATTAACGACGACTCATTACCCGCGCAGCGCTCGATCCGCGGGCCAAAAACGACGACTCCCCCGTGCCATAAATATTCAGAGCGATACGACGCTAACGACAGTCCCTGTAAGCCTATACCGAATTCTTCTTTAGTGCTTCTTTTCTCTGTTACAGGTAAGTCGTCGGAGGTGAGCCGGGCTCCAACACACAAATGCAGCCGAACACAGCTGCGAATACAGCCGCGAACACAGCCGCGAATACGGCAATAGGCTTGAACGCGCGGAACAACGGCGCACGGCCACGAAACAAAGGCAGTTCATTAACGTAAGTTGATGCGCATGACACTTGCAACGGCTGATTTCGGGGTCAGAATTTGAATTCGCGAGTCACGAGAGTCACGAAGGCCACGATTACATCGGCTCGCCGCCGCCGCCGCCGCCGCCGCCGTCCGCCGTCGTCGTCGTCGATGTGGCTTGCATCACTCGGCGGATCTCTTTCCCGTCCTTTAGCCCCGTCCCCGTCCGGGTCCCAGCCAGCATATAATCCAATCGATTGGCCCAATTGGCTAGCGGAAAAAAAGTATCCATGTAACCGTTTCACCCTCTCCTGTTCCTCTCCCCTGGGAAGGGACATTGGGTCGGCCGCGCCGTCGAGCCTCGTTCTAACGGGCTGCAGGAGGAGCAGAGGAAAAATCCTCGTGTATCTCGTCGCGATCGTGACTGTTGCGAGGGAGAGAGGGAGAGAGTCTCACGCTCCAGCGCCACGGCTGCCGATACAAGCCCTAAAGCTAACGGGCCGATGTGTCTTGAAAAATCAGATATTGCAGTGCTTGGCAAGCAGCCCTTGCGGGATCCCGGCCTAGGGGGATAGCTGTGGAGGCGGTCAAAGAGCCTCCGAAGGAGTTCAGCCTTGACCAGGCTCCCTCGATCCTCTTCTGTTACCGGCCGCGGCGGCGCACCGCCGTTGTAGCTTATATTAATTGTACCCGGAAGATTCAATTAGTGCGTTTCTCATTACACTTACTGCCAACGCCATCCATTATTCATGAGGCAGTGTGTGTGTGTGTGAGAGAGAGAGCGAGAGAGAGCGAGAGAGAGCGGAAAAGGAACTCGCCCGCACTCGCCAGAAGCTCCGCTCCAACTCGGACGCCTGTTGATCCCGCGATTGATTAAATGCCGTACTCAGCTGTCGATTAGTGCACGACCAAATTATCTGGCTGCATAAAAGTACGCTAGTCTTTGAAGTACAGCTGCCCCGTTAGGTCTCCAAGTCCGGGTGGTGAAACTGGTGCTCGCCGGCTTCGCGATGTTATTGAAAAGCCTCCGAAATTAGCGTCCATTGTGATTTATGCCAGCCGCGCCTGAGCGTAGGCTATCCGCGAGCAGCGCCCAAACAGCCATAGAGAGAGGAAGGGAGAGAGAGAGAGTGGCGCTGGCTCACACTGACATTAAATGTATATCGCCAGGCTGCGCGCCCGTGAAAGCCATCAAAGCGTGAATCATGCAGCGGCAGCGGTGGCGGCAGCAGCGGCAGCGGCGGCAACAGCACACCGACCGACAAATGACAAATGATCAGCTCTGAGCTATATCTGCACCGAGCTATCGCTATGTTTCGCGCCCGCCGGTCATACTTGCGAATGACATTATCGATTGCTTCGGCCATTGTACCGCACTCTCTTTTTATTCTACCCCTTTCTTGATTAATTTAATAATGGATATGAATTACTCTCGCTTGGTAATTGATTTATCCTCAGCAATGAAGAAACGCCTCGCCCTCTTTATTTCTCTTTATTTCTTCTCCTCCACCTTCTCTTCCTCCTCCTCCTCCTTCCTCCTCCTCCTTTTCTGTTTATCCGTCGCATCTCTCGACTACTGGACTTTATTAAGGAGCTCAGCTGCGTAGGAGAGAGCAAGGTTACAGAGCTCCTTAATTAAATCTGCTTTCAGCGCTTTTATATCCTACAATTATTTCGATGAGTTTATATATGAAATGGTGAAAAGTTTCCTGTTTTTGTCAGTGGATATTCTTTTCACTGTCAAATTAATCATGGTTTACTAAATGTATGTAATAAACTTCTATATGTTGTTATTATATGTATCTACTGATGAAAACAGTGAATAATTTATTATCTTGTATAACCAGCTTAACTTGATTGAATTTTCCTGTGTACAGCATAATCTATGAATGTTGTTAAACAAATTATAAAGCGTAATTTGAATAATGTTCAAGTTAAATAAATTATAATCACAATAAATACATAAAATATTCTCTGAATCTGAATATTTAAAATTTTCATTGGTTTTATATGTGAACTATTTATTCACAAATTAATATACATACTTTTCACTTATATTATATGTGAATCGTATTTTCATTGATGAAATGATTTGTCTCTGTGGTACGGGAATAGCCTGGGAAGCTTTAGATTCTGTTGCGTAAGTACTGTAACGCCATGATGCCGTTTAATCTCTTATTAAAAATTTACTTCACATTAAACGTGTATTTTTCGATAAAATTTTACATGCAATTTTATAAAAATATATGCATTCCAAATATTTAAATTTCATCATAGAATATTTATCTGCAAGTTAAATTATAAATTAATTATAAATTCTTTTCTAAAATGTTTAGTTGATGAAACATTTTTAATTCAAAATGATAATCGAAATAAATAATATTTTACAAAAACGTATATTGATAATCGCGAAGAATACTTGAAATTGATATCATTTTACTTAAAATAATAAAATTTTATTTATATTCGTGATCTACTTTTTTATTCATCTTCTTACAAAATCGAGTGGTTTCCTATTCGTATATATATAAAGTTTAAATCTACATATGAAATAATTGGAAATTGTACATATTAATTCTTAAGTGGCCATAGGTTGCACATGAGAAAAAAGTGAAAATGGCAATAATTCAGATTTATAAAGTTGAAAACATCTTTTAAGTATTTAATTCTATTCCGTATAATGGTCAAATAATAATAAGAAGGTAACAATTTTTCTCACTAAGAAAGTAGAACAATATCCACTGTTTTTAATTAAGTGGAAATTTACTGTTTTTAACAGTAAATGTTTTTGCTACTTTCGACTTCATCTAATCGAGAATATTCATTGATTAATTAATTATCATCAGTGACGGCCGCTATCACTGATATTTCCAGTTTCGCACTAGCGAGATCTTATTTTTTCCATTTATTTAAGCGCCTTAAAAATATTCTCTGACCAATTACGCCGCCACATTATTTATCGAGAACAATTGTTTATCAAGTTCATAAATTGGGCCTCAGTCATTGTCTATATTTGAGATTTATTACTTACAACATGGTTTAGGATGCATGCTGAAATTTGGACCTACCGCGTTACCAACGACTAGAAGCTAGTTTGTACATGGCATCGACACGTTGGGCTGTCGAGGTAGCATTATTTACGATTATTCCATTTTTTATTTTTGACTCGACTACTCGACAGGCTATTGCGAAGTTCTACAACCATTCGAAACGATTTATTTAAAATCATCGATTGAATTCTTGAAAATCTTGACCACGCTATTGTTATTTTAATTAGGGTTTCTTTTTAATGACTTTCAGAACATCATGGTAATGTGGACTGTGGGAAATGCTTAAAATGTAGCAACTTCACAATACAATCAACGTAATTTAAAAAAAGGTTTTTCAATGAAGATCGAGAATTCTTTGCTATCTCTCTGTCCGTATTATACGAGCAGATTTTTTATCAAGATCCAAAATATTATCAGCTTAAACTCCGAGGCAAGAAGTAAGAAAGGCAAAAGTTTTATCGTGGTACAATCGCTCGTCGATTGAACTATTTATTTAGCGCGTCTGAATGCGACACAAAGCTTGCGCTTGACTCGGCGCAATGCAAAGACGATAACGGGTCAACGGATGAGTCCTTTCGTCGGGGAAAGAGAAAAGGATGACGAGAGCGGCCCGTTTACCAGACTTTTGAGCTCTTTTTATTGCAGTCACTAGTCTTTTCACGCACGCCTCTTCTTTTTCCCCCTTTCCTCTGGCCCGACTCGACCGGTTCAGTGCTTTTCTCACTTCTCTCTTGAGGCCTTTCTCCATGGCGACGTCGAGAAAGTGTGTGTGTGTGAGACAGAGAGAGAGAGAGAGAGAGAGAGAGAGAGAGAGAGAGAGAGAGTGAGAGAGCATCGGCATCCTCAAACGAGGCCAATTATAGAAAAATACGTTCGACAATGGAGGTCCCACTACGGCGGTCTTCGTGATCGAACCAACTCGATCGAAGAGGGAGAAAGAAATAGAGAGAGAGAGGAGATGGAAACTACAGAGTAAGAGAGAGAGAAGCTCCTTCGCTTCGGCAATGGATATCGACGACTTCCGCGATTCTTATATTTACGCGAGGTAAAATAAATGAATCGACCTATCGCATCGAACCGATCGTTCGAGCGAACGCTCCTACGATCGTTGGCTCACAGTCCAGTATACACTAGCTAAAGTGCAAGTGCGCACTTTAACCCAAAGTCTAGGATGGAAGAGCGAGAGGGAGGGAGAGAGAGATAGAGAGAGAGAGAGAGAGAAAGAGAGAGAAAGAGAGAGAAGGAGCATCTCTCGCTGCCTTAATTCCTTCCATATATCCCGTCACATTATTCGGCGAGCTAGCCGAGAGATAAGGGAGCGAACCAAAGCCGGAGAGAAATAGTGCGCAACGCGTCGTCCGCGTCGGCGCAAAACAATGGCGCATTAACATCGTCGACTGGATATTACAAGGTGGCTTACACACATTCGTATGTACATAGTCGCAGGGAGCTGCGTGCAGTGCTGCAAAGAGCCCGCAAAGCTTGAGAGAGAAAACCTCAAGGATAGCGCAGCCCGCAGTCCTTCAGTTCCCTTTCTATATTTCCGCCTCATCCACTGGCTCTCCCTGCAGTCAGCTCGTAATTATTTCGTGATAGGAGCCGATCGTGTCCGCCGCCCCGCCGCCCCGCCGCCGCGTCGCTAACTCGAGGCCCTTCACACCCTTTCGGGGCTGCGATAGAGAGGCGATTTCGTCGCGAACAAGGCAATTATCTCCTATCCGGCCGGCGAGCGGGTCGCGCGCGGCTCGGAGCATTTCCGAGTCTTTTCTCGCGGGAACGGCCAAGCCGGCGTGCAGCGTGCGGTCGCTCTGCTCTCGGGATAACGCAACAAAAACTAACAATGAGCACGTGGAGAGAAGTGAACGACCTCCGGCTCGGGGCTGCTCACTTGAAATTCAATCAGCTGGCAGGCGCGATGAGCGAGTTATTTAGCACGTAGTGTGAATTTTTTCACGGCCGATGACGCAGAGCTTGCCACGGTGAAGAGGAGCCGAGTGCCATTAGGGCGATTGTTCTCAGGAGTGAATTTTCATAAAATGCCACTTAAAGTGCGAGCTGCAAAGAGAGAGTGAGAGAGTGAGAGAGAGAGAGAGAGAGAGAGAGAGGAGTACAACGTATTATAATAGTAAGAGAGAAGCCATGAAGAAGAAGAAGAAGAAGGAGAAGAAGAAGAAGGAGAAAAGGAAGGAAAAGCAGAAAAAGAAGAATATTGCGTGTATAGAAGGCGCTCGGACTCAGCTGGAATAAATTTAAATGCGTGATTCGTGCGCGGCGCGAGGGAGGGTACAGTAGGCATAGGACGGGTACGGTGTACCGTTATAGGAGCCGCCGGGAGAGCTGGGCGCGGCTGCCGAAAACCGGGAGTCCGGATCGCGGGGGACTGGTAATGAGCCGCGGCCGCGAGGTCACTGGCGGAGCCTCGCTCTATACGGACGGAGCGAGGAGGCACCCACACGCGAGGCCGAGGCGGCCGGGCCACGTAATGCCAACAGCGGCCGTGCGCAGCCATGGCATTATGATTTACGACCGCGGCAACCGCGAGTTAACTGAAATACCGGTCCTTAATACTAGCTGGACCCTCTCAACGGCGCGTTTAAGGCGCCTTTACACAACGGACACGCTGACGCGCGGACTGCGAGCCGACAGTCGGACGAGCCGGGACAAGCGGGCCCGGGACAAGCGGAGCCGGGTTGCGCGGAGACGGGACGAGCGGAATTTACTCGGTGCCAACGCCCTCGCTCGCGCTTCGCGCCGAGGAGTTACGCTAGAGCGCTTCTGGGAATAGGGCCGAGAGATTGCCTCTATTTCTGCTACCCTCCTCGGCTCGCCTGCCGATTTCATTTCTTTTCCTCCCTTTTTTCTGCCTCCTCCTCCTCCTCTGTCTTCCTCTCCGCCTTATCCTCTACTCTGCAGTCTTCCTCTTCTGCTGCACTCTTCCTCTCTGCGCAGTCTTCCTCCTCTCTGCCTTTTTCCTTTCTCTCTTTCACCTTTTTCGCTTTTTTCCCTTTTTTATTCTCACTTGTTCATGCTGCCGCTTGCTCATGGTGAGCGCGGCTCGGCGCGACTTGCCTCCGCTTGTTGTTGCGAGCGAGGGAACGCGAGAATTGCTCGAGGAGCTCGAGAAACGAGCGCAATGAGGGAAAAAACCCCGACTGATCCGATAAGAATTCGTCCGCTTTAATGAGTTTCCGCGAAGGCTCTTTCGGTCTGATTGTTGGAGGGAGAAATAAAGGATCGCCCGTGCGGCTGCGACTGCGCCCGCGCCGAAGCGACTCTTATGTCTTCTGCTGTAGCCGGCAACTTGCGGATGTAAGCCCACTGCCATCAACCCATTTAGCTATTATTCGATTGATGGATGTAATTAGACTTCATCTCGAGATGCCGCTATAGCGAGTTTACCAAAACTAATCCTTTAGCCAAATTGCTCACTGTATGCTCTAACTGTCTGCACACGTCGAGCTGATATCCTATACCGCATATTTAACTATATTATATCTCCGACAGCTAAAAGATTTTCCATCATATCATATACTAAATTACTATCTAAGCTAGACACCGTTTTGCAATATAATTTTTTTGATTTTGAATCCAGTATTCATTGCATAACCGAAAAATAAGATTTATATGTTTTTCTTTTGCTTATTTTAATTGCTTGATCAATAATTATTGCAACTACTTGTAAAAGAATTGCGTACTTTTGAAAAACTAAAGGTCGGAATTAATTTCACGGGAACAACTTCAAAATCGATGTTCGTAAAGTTAAATTGAATCATTTGTTTCTATAATTGTTTGAGTCAAATGTACACTGTGTGAGTGGAATTTTACTTTAAGTATTGTTCGACGTGTAGTACGTAAAATATGTGATTACAAAACCGGTTACCACCTACAGATTTGGATTTTCAGTATTGCGTTTAAAGCACAATTCGATCTACTCTTTCTTTGAATACTCATACGCGATACATTCTCAAGCAAATAGTCTTTTGCAATTGAAATTCGTTGCGAAGACGTCGGGACTGTAGGATTTCAAGAATGAGCAACAGGTAAAAGGCTGCGCAAGAAGCACAAGTTCGGGTCCTTTTCCTTTGATACTAGATACCGCGCTTTTAATTCAACTTTGTAGATCGGTGTGTTCTGTTAGCAAAGCGAGGAGAATTTAATTTTTCTATACAGATAATAATTCACTTGATCTAAAGACGACGACTACAGTACACTGGAGGGAATAATTTCTAGAGTATTGTTGAGTAAACAAAACCGAGGCTAATTGAAAGCTGCAGTGCAGTGCGTTGTTAATTTGAATAGCGATCCGCGAGCGTCTGCGACTGCTGCTACCGAATTCAGAGGTTCGAGTCACCGAATAGCTGCTAGACACAATGGCTCCAGCTCGCTCTTTCATAATCTCAACTCAGGTGCATCGAGGAGCAGCAGTAACAGCCTCGGCAGAAGCGGGAGCTGTACAATCCATGCGTATTAGGCTGCAGCTAAAGTTACAGTCGCCCTACCCAGCAGAAACGCAAGAGATCTGCACATATCCAGGCTGCACAGTTGGCTGCAGCGATCTCGGCATCCAGCTATCACTGAATGATTCTATACTGGAGTCGAAAGTGCGGCGGAGCAGCTAGAGTCAGGTTCCCAAACGAAATGCGTCGCGAAACCGGCATCGGATGATGGGTAATATCGCTTGCCGCCGCCGCCTCTATACTATAGGCATTGCACCTTGGCCGGGGCACCGCGGAGACATTTTTATACATATATAGAGAGTAGAGAGTATATAAACAGGTGGAGGTGGGCTTACCTGGGTTGCTGTCAGCGTTGGAGCTGAAGAGGACGCAGAGGCCGGTCTCGTAGTTGATCGCCTGGCAGGAGTCGTTGCCCTGACAGGTCTCGAGGCACTCGGTGAGCATGAGGCTGCCGGGGATCGACTCGATGAGGTTCTTGGGCGCTGTGTAGACGTAGCCGGTGACGAGCTCGAAGCCGACCATGTCCGGGTCGCAGTCCTCGGCGCCGCCGCCACCTCCGCCACCGCCGCCGCCGCCACCGCCGTTCGGACCCGCGTAGTCCGCGTCCGAGATTAGCGATCCGGTCTGCTCTGAGGCGATGCCGGCCGCGACCCCGGCCACGCACACGCAGGCCAGCGTCTGGGCGAGCAGCAGCCTGGGGAGGAGCTGCCGCTTCTGGTGGTTGTGCCTCGTCATCCTGCTCGATCTGCTCAACTCTTGAGCCCTGCTCTCGGCTTCTTCTGCGCTTGCCTCTGCTTACCTCTGCTTGCCTCTGCTTCCTTCTGCTTCCGGCTGCTTCCGGCTGCTGGACTGCGCTCCTTCCTTTTGAATCTGTAAGCAGCGGCAAGGCGCCCGCTAACGTTAGTCTCTGGCGCTCTTGTATTACGGGGACCGCGGTATCGCTCTATCGTTTGCACGCGGTACCCAGACACACACCCACACTCGCACACGCACAAACGCGAACACAGAGTGAGACTCAGAGAGAGAGAGAGAGAGAGAGAGAGAGAGAGAGTAAATATTTAGACGAGCCCGAGGATGCGCGACGCGAGAGAGCAGCTGTCCCCCTCCGCAAAAGCAGGAATAACGCGAGACTAAACGCGAGCTTCCACCGTGCAGTGCAGCTCTTCTCTCTGTGCTTAAGTGTAGGTACACATCATTATCTTCCCCTGCTGTCGGGCTCGAGCTCCGAGGGCTGCAGATAGAGGACGAGTAAGAGTTGGCAAATTAGGGAGCGGGCGAGTCTCAAAGAAGCGCCTACATCGTGAGTTCGCGCGCGACCTCGGCTTTTCAGGCTTTATTTACTTTCCTTTTCTAAATGCCCGTCGCCGCGGGCTCGAGCTGCGCTGCGCGACGGTACTTGCGAGCTCCCTCGCCGACAAAAATCACCTTTTATTATACTCTTAGCCTGCAGTGAGCAGCGAGGGCTGTTGCGCGACTCGAGCTTTCCTCGCTAGCAGCTTTGTACCTTATACCGTGCATGGAGTGCGGGACGAGTGAGACGGCCGATACGACCCCGGCTATACTATACGTAATGTTCGTAACTCCCTATCTCCTTTTCGCTGAATCAATTGACGGACAAAGGACATTTGCAATGACCAAACTACTTTGTACGCACGACTAATTTTTCAAGTTCAAACGCGATGACTATTGCACCCTACCTACCAACTTCTTCGCCGATTCCCCTACCTTTTGCCAATATTATACACTACAAAGCGTATAAACTATTTTTGACATTTTAACAAGGTTTTAAGGGGTCGTGGTCAAGAAAGCAGTCCTCTTAAGTCTTCATAAATCTTTATCGAGTTAAATCAAGAAACATTTTGCGCTTTCAATATTTCATTAATCACATATTAATATCATAGACTTTCAATTTCTGCATTGGCACAGTTACTTATTACTTATTCAAGTATATGTCACTTTCCAAAATCGTATTATAATTTAACATTGCAACTTATATTTGTAGAAGCAATTCTATTATGAGTCTTACGTAATCCATTGTTATCATTGAAATAGTAATTTATTTAAATTTACTGATTATATAAAATCGAAATAAGTATTAATAATCCTTATGATTAAAGTAGTTATAAAAATTATAACTTAACTTATAAAAAGAATTTTATATTTAATTTGATCAATCAATTGCTATTTAACAAAATCAAATATAAATTAACCTGATCTTCTGGCAAGGGCAATAACATTAACTGTCAGAAATCTAAGATAATGCACCATTTCGATCTTCTAAAGGTCGATAATGCGTATAAAAATACTAATTTAATGAAATAAATGAAAAAAGAGACAAAAGTTTTTAAAAAAACTTTTCTTATGATTTTTAACTTCGAGCACTATTTAAAAAAAGAACGACGTTATGTCTCAACAAGTATGGATCAAAGCTTAATGTTATTTTTAGCACTTAAATAACGCAGGTAGTTGATTCGAGTATGTGTTTTTTTTTCTTCCAATTAATGCAGCGATGTAACGGTTATAAGCTGGTTTCCCGATCGAGGTCACAGTTCTTGTAATGTATTCGGAATTAATGTCAAAATAATCGTTTTACTCGTCGCGCAGTCACATAATTTTAGTAGCATCATTTATACACTTTTGTCTAGCAATCACGATCGTCACATAATAGCTTAAGACACAGAAAAAAATGTGGATTTCCTCAAAATAGCAAAAAGAGAATTTGAATTGTACACGAACTGCAGCAGCACAATTAGATGGTATACAGTGTCCGACACTCGGTGTACAATTCGCTCCATCCGGAGTTACATGCAAACATCTCACGTCCAATGGAAAGAAGTTTGTCATCGCACAGCGACATTCCTCACAGATCCACAATTATCCAGCCTAAGGTCGTGCAACAGCAAAGAAGGCCAATTCCATTTTTTCCCTCCGTTTATCACTCGCGCTTCAGTCCACTCGGTTCGAGATTGCCGCAAAGCATAGGTTGAAAAAGGGGGGGGGGGGAGCAGGGAGAGCGAGAGAGAGACAGAGAGAGACAGGAACTCGCGCCAACTCGTCTGAGCCTCAACACTTTAACAACCGAGGCGCAGCGAGGTGAGCTACGAGCCGCGAAGGAGAAACTGAACCCGGCACTTTTCGCAGAATAAAAACATGTAGGTGGGCTCGAGGTTGCTTGCTTGTCTTGTGCACTTGTAGGCACAAAAAGGAAGGTGATGGGTAAGGTGATGGGTAAGCCACGAGGCAAGCCGATGAGTAAGACGATGAGTACGGCGAGGAGTAAGGCGAGGAGTAAGGCGAGGAAGAAGACGAAGACGAGGAGGAAGGCGAGGAAAAGGAGAAAGTGATCAGAGACACTTGTACTGCACCGAGGAAGTAGCTGCAGAGAGTGTAGGCGTCCGAAAGCGCAGGTGATCGCAGATGATCGCCGGCGAGCGGTGAGAAGCAGCACAGGTGAGAGCAGGTGTCCAGCGCAGCGATGGTTCAGGGGGCACCGGCGGCCGCGGCGTTAAAGCGCAGCCAGAGCTGAGGCTGAGGGTCAACGCACCTGATCGAGCGACGAGAATCAAGAGCGTCGACGACGACGAGGGCGACGAAAGCCTGCTATTGGCACTGCGTGTTGCTTGTGGAACGAGTGACTATGGTGGCTGGGTGGCTGCAGCCTCAGGAAGCACCTGCACGAGTTTGCGTTCACCGATCAGCCGGGCTCCTACACACGGGCAGCCCGGCCAGCGACACGAGGAGAATGCAAATACCGCGGATTCTCCCCCTTCGGGTGCAATTTCCGGCCTCTATCTGTTGCTCTCTTCTGCTCTCTCTCTCTCTCTCCCTCGCTCTCTCTCTCTCTCTCACTCGCTCTGTCTCTCACCGGCTCTCTTTCTCTTTACGTGTGCATACGCACGTTAAAGAGCCGCTCTGCTCGCAGAATTCCAGCGAGCTGCTCCGCTCTTTTACTCACGTGCTCTCGAGGTAAATTTCGATTTCCGTGCAAACGAGCTGTTGGAAAACGCCGTGGCGGCGGTTGCGGGCTTTTTGAACAATGACAAAAAGGGCCACAAAGGTTTTTTTGTACCTACGCGCACTCTTAAACAGAGAGGGAGCGAGAGCGAGGGAGAGACAGCGAATGAGAGAGAGAGTGAGAGTGAAAGAGAGAGAGAGGACAAGGTTTCGAATATTTACAAAGGTAATCCAGATGAGGATGCGTAATACCATGTGCGAGGATATACAAATGGGACGTAATTGTGGCGCGTTGTTAAATAGTGTCGAGAAAATATGAAAGAAAGCGGAGAGAAATAGATGATCACTGACAAGTGTAAGAATAAGAGAGGCAGAGAGAGAGAGAGAGATAGAGAGAGAGAGGTGAGAGAGAAAGAGAGAATCGCGTTACACACCTGGCGCACTTAGACCGTGAGGCTCTTCCTCGAGCGACCGACCGACGACGTCTGAAGAGACCGCAGCGAAGAGCCGCCTAAGGAGGACAGAAACGGTACGCACGATCGCCTCCACCGCTGAAACACACCGCCGGTTTTCGATCGGCCTCTCTCTCTCTCTAGCTGCGATTCCTCTCTTTTCCCTGCCTCTCTCTCTCTCTCTCTCTCTTCCCCCCTCCTCCTACTTCCTTCGCCACCCTCCTCCACCTCCTCCTCCTCTCCTCTCGCCATCCTTTACCTGCCGTTCTCTTCCCCCTTCCACCGGGGCCTTCCTCTTCCTCTTCCCTGCACTGCTAGAACCTACTACTATAGCCTATCCTTGCGCCTACCACCGTAGCGGACGTTCATTCGCTGAACTGCTTCTGCTCCTGGTGCTGCCGCCGCCGTAGCCGCAGTCGCCGCCGCTGCCGCTGCTCTTGCTCTTGCTCTCGCTCTGGCTCTGGCTCTGGGCCCGAGTCCGCCAGTCGAGCAGAGTATACCGACCTCTTTTAGCACATTCCTTGGATTTCATCGCGGCTCCGATTCTTCTCCCCTGTTTTTTCTCCGCTTCGGTTTTTTTTCCTCGCTACTCCTCTCCTCTATCAGGATTACGACTCTCTTCCGTCTCCGTCTTCATCTCTGTCTCTGTCTTTCTTTCCCTTTCGTCCCTCGCTGCGGCTCCTCCTTTTTTCGACTTTTTGCTCCGGTACTCGGCACGCGAGCGACTCGCCGATTTTAGATGATCGCTCAACGATGTGGGACGCTCGGCTTTTACTTGGCGTTTGCGTGCAAAAAGAGTATCACTTCCTGGTACCCCCTTCCCCCCATCCTCCGAATCCCCCCATCCCCCCGTCTCACGATCTCTCTCTCTCTCTCTCTCTCTCTCTCTCGCTCCCTCTCACACACTCTCTCTCTGACCACCGAGAATTATATAGACACCATTCATAGCAGTTCCTTTTTTGCATTCCCTGTAATGTAAGCGAAAATAAGCGTTTTATTCGATAAGTATCTCCTATGTGTTTTCAAAAAGGTGCCGGCTACTTTTTACTACTTCGTATACTTTGTTTTTTTTTTCCACCAAGTTCGCCCTTTATGGATTTCGAGTGTATATGCCAAGTACGTGTCGACGAGGTCTCGCTAATTTGATGCGGGACCAAGGTTTCATTCTTCTGGACAAAGCTGAACCAACTTAGTCAACCTTTTTTTATTTTTCAAATTCTATCATACTGTTGATCAGACAAATATTTGTAGTCTAGATAGTTAATAACATTCAATGCCTAATAAATAATTTACGGTAATTATTATCTTCTATACAGTACTATTTCGATGACAAAAAAGATAAAAAATAAGATGGTTGAGCTGTTTTTCTACTTTCGATAAACAAAAACCTGAATAAGCTATTTTGATAATATAATAAACTTACGAAGTGAAAAGGAAAATGCCTAAGGCGCGAAGAGCATAGTTTGAAAGCAAGCGCTGACGCGAGTGGGCCCATTCGTATGTAAACATCTACGTTACATCGGCCAGCTAATACGAACACTTAGTGCGCCACAATCATTGATAAACACACAAAGTTGAAAAGGCTCGATAGAGCATTAAGGGGCATTAAGAATTCCGCGGCCCTCTTTCGTCGATCGGTGACTAGAACGTCGGAAGCTGTAGCTATCGCACTCAAACTGTTATTGTTATTAACTCAAAATTTACATATGAAATTGTTATTGGCCGTCAGATTTACATATGAATGTGGGCGCAGGGCTTGCTCTAGACCGTGAGTCTGTTTCACACTGGCCATTGCAACTGCACAGTCCCTGGCATGCGAAAAATTAGTCTGCTCTGGTCTGCGCGTGAACGTGCGAAAAATGCAGATGCAGCCCGTTGTAGTACGTATCGCTCGTGGCGAGTATCGCAGGTGTAAAGTCATTCGCCGTCTCGTATTCCGACTAAACCGATAAAATATCGATACTGCGCCGTGGGCTAAAATGCTTTTTAAATTTTTTTTTCCGTTATCCACAATCTAATGATTTCCATTCTTTGAGCTTTCTCTCCTTCTCACGTAGAAATACTTTGACAATAAATGCTCAGACTTTATCTGTAATATATGGTATATATGAATTTTTTATAGGAATCTTACAAATATGAATCGGCGATTGCTGACAAGCTTAACCTGTGTACAAAATTTCATCATTTTTTAGCGTTATTTCTATTCTCTATGGAAACTCCTTAATACATCGAATTGGAAGTACAGCAAATGAAAAAAATGATTGTGTATCACAATTTAATATTTTTTATGAAGACATTAAAACGCAAATATCTCTTGAATGGATTATTCAATTTTACTCATACAAGAAGTCATTCGAGAAATTGTCACAATCCAGCTCTATAAAAAATTTCAAAGCGATCAATGACCTTTACTCCAATTACCACGTCTAAATAAAAATAATTTTTTTTCACGAAATACTTGTTTTCTTAAAAACTACTTAACAAAATAACATGAAATTTTTACTGTATTCAGATATTATCTTATTAAATAACTGAACGAAATTTCATTAAGTGATCTTCTTCCCATTAAAAAAATATAAATTTACATAGAAAATATTACGGTTTTTAATAACATTTGAATGGCACGTGATCTAAAATTTCTTATTTGAGGATATGAAATGAAAAAAATATCCCTTATTTTTAGTTATTGTAATATTAAAATATAGAATTAAGTTACAAAAATAAAAAATGTCCGTATTAATATGCCCTTTGGTTTTCCCATAAGAACACATTAAACCTATTTGTGTGCCTAACCTAGAAAAAGCGTGTTCCGCGATACTTTAGAGCATTTACAAATGCTTAAAACGTATTACTTTGCAATGTAATTAAGAAATTATAATCGAGTTTCATAACAAAAATCTATTGAATGAATTTTATTTATTTGTTCTTTTTTATGGGTATTTATAAGATAAAAGCACACAAATAGGACAGGTTCACTAAATGGGACATCTATCTTATACGAATTCAATCTTTATATATCTAGCTTCATCCTTGAAAGAGCAAGTTTCATTAAAATAGGTGAAATAGTTTCGAAAATATGGTTCTCTTCATACGCGCCGCACATATATACAGACATTTTCAATCAAATAAATACTTTTTTCATTAAAGTAATTGAATTATGAATTTAAATAAATTAGTTTATTAAAATTGGCTACCACTTTGAAGTAATTGTATTTTTAGTATTTAAATAAAAGATCATTTTAAGTAAATATTCCTAAAATTGAGTAAACGTTTTCTTATTTCAAATACCTAAATGTTTTAAGAAATCGTCTAAGTAGATTCAGATAAATATTTTTTAAAATAAATTTTGATCAATTTGAAAAAGTATTTATGTAAAAAAATTAATTACGAATTTATATAAAAAAAATTAATATGTTTGCTTGATTCTAATAATGTTAGTTCAGTGTATATAACACTTGAGAAATCACACAAACTAACTTGGCTCATTGGTTGTAAATATATATTCTCAAAGCATAAAATCTCAATTCAAAATTAATCCTAAGTCTAAGTATAATTCTATGATGAAAATTAAGTCTAATTTATATTTATCCGAAGAGTAGGATAGCTTTGCAGAGAAAAGATAAGACAGTCCGATCACAAGCTTGAACCATCACAACTTTTTCTCCTATCAATGGCTATAAGATCCGTAGGTATCAAGGTTCCCCAGCCGAAAACTATTAGAAGGGCATAATATAAAAAGCCTCCAAGATATTTACGAGGATCCCGGCATTCCCTTAGTAAGTATTTGGAAAGATCGCGCCTCCGAGTGGCGCATAAAATCCTCACATAAATACCGAAGCGCAATAAAAAGAAAGAGAGGAGTCGCCTCGGCGAGCGCCCAACAGAAAGAATGGTCAGGGCACAAGCAAAGCTGCGGGAGAGATTATTTTGATGGCTATCTGTGTAGGAAAGAGTCTTTTACGAGCTCGCATAGGAAAGAGCCGTCGGATTTTTGACTCGCGCCTGTAGTGATCTCTTATCAAGGACGCAAGGTGGACAAGAGAGGCGCGAAGCTAAACAGCAGGTAGTCGGTAGTTGGTCGGTAGTTGGTCGGTAGTTGGTTGGCAGCTGGCCGGTAGCTGGTCGGGAGCTCTCGGCCGGCGCATACGTGCCCCCCTCCCC
>UELU01138970.1:4072-39798 GCA_900490025.1 Megastigmus dorsalis
TAGGGTCATTTTATTTTCTTTTTAAATTACCAGAAAGAAAGTCTGCCATCAGTTTTCCCGCTATAGTATCGTCGGTAAAGTTAGTATACAGAGTAGCTCCCGTTCCGATATCGAATGGCAGCCGAACGAAAATGAGATGTCAGATGCACGAAAACAAAGTACGACAGTAGCTTGAGTGCATAGTGCTGCCGTTGTACAAAAATGTTTTCCCTGAAGGTATTGAAGTGTGGTGAAAGTTGTGTATAAGTACGCGAATTTTCTTTGTCTGTTTACAACTGTTGCACAGCTATCGACTTATATGTTTTTATGTACTTTTGCACGAATTGAATTAAAAATTTGCTGAGCTTAAAAAAAGCAATCAATTATGGTAGGTTTGTTATGAATTCAGATGATTTTTGAGTTCATAATGGAACATGGAGCCTACGTTTCCATTAGGATACATACATTTATACTAAAAAAATTGCTTAGAATCAATTCTTATCATAATAGAAATTAGTTTTGTGCTAAAATATGTGACTTTTGGAGTTTGACACGTCTTGTTTACACTATCGTGTAGCGGTCGAGTCTAAAAAAGAAAAAAAGAAAACCGGAACGGCAGCAACGATGGTATTTTTTTGTTCATTCCGCTTTAAATTACTGAATTGGAAATACTTAAATAAATACTATTAAACTTCGAATATGTATCATTTATTTATACTAATTAAACTGTAAACGAAACCCAAATTATTGACCAAAATAGGTAGGATCGATTTTAGCAACTATTATGCATAACATTTCAATTATTATTAACATTTACTCTCTAAATTTCAAGCAGTGACTATTCACTTTCTCGCAGTGACCTTCTTATTCGAAATAGTGTATTTAGCTGGTCGAAATAGTGTATATGCACTGCGAATCAGTGAATATCCACTGCGAATCAGTAGTGGATATGCACTGGTATGACATCAGTAGATATGCACTATTTCGACTAGCTATAAGAAGGTCAGCTATAAGATGGTTAAACTTAAATACTTACAATATAGCTTCAATAATAAAAATTTGAAATTTAGTTCAAAATGGTTATCAGTGAACAATACGTGAAAGTCCATGTAAAATAAAGAATATTTTTACCTCCATACGGGGAACGCCAGACATCACATGTAAATGTGTATGACAAGAAAAAAAAAAACAAATATCTATCCTGGTGAAAAACGTGTTGTGCGATGAAAGGTTGTCTGTCCCATTTTGACCTGACCTTGAAACTTGACAGACAAGCAAAGAGTATACGTCAAGTTTCAATTATGGTAATCTACATAATTTTTCAATGCGAATTCTTATTGAAATTTCGAGAGTTACCGAACAAAGTGACAGCGTGACTGACGCGAAATATATCTTAGCCAATAACTCGCAAAAGCTGTTGAAGGGAACTGAGCAGTTGAAGTGAAAAATGTAAACTCTAAATCAGCTCATCATAAAAAAGTAAATAATTCTGCAGTAAATATGAAGTAAACAATATATTATAAACATATTTCCTTTCCATTTTCTTTCTACCAAAAAAGTTTTGTATTTCACCTTTTATCGAGCTATGGGCCCATTAGCTTACATACCTATAACTCCCCTCGTCATAAAATCTGATAAATATTGCTTGAAATCTAAATAAACATGAACTTTCCATCAGCCAGCCTAAAATCGTACCCCCGCATTCCACCATTTCTCCAAAAAGAACAAAATAAAACTTCAACAGCAAAAACAGCCGAATCGCAAATACCCGCTCGCTTCCAATATTAAACAGCCGCGACAAAAAGTTTGCACGACGCGCACACACTCCTCAACTGAATTATAAAAGGCCCATCCAGCGACATCGAAGTATCAAACAGTCAGGGGGACCCCCTGTAACCCAAGAGGGTCGCAAAAGTAAGTTGGTACTGCCACGTGTTCATCCACACACATACACACACACACACACACACGCACACACACACAGCATACACGTTTATTTCAGTTCGAAAAGCCACGTGCGCATTCATAAGCGGCCCCCCTTCATCAGGACGCTTATATTATCGTCCTGCACGTTTATAAACACACGGACGCATATATATGCGTGTGCGCAAGTGTGCGCGTGAAAGTAAGGATTACGCAGAGGGCGCTTGAAGGTCATGCACGTGCAGGGGATGCGCGCGAATTTTTTTGTTCGCAACTCTGCGCTCGAGAAAGGGCGCTTTGATTGAAAAACTACGCGCAGTACATCGTGTCTATATATATAATATTTAGTTTCTTTCTATCGCTCTCGATTTTTATCGCTACCTATATAAACGGTTTTAGGGGAGGGTGGTATGACCGGTTTGCTTTTTCTTCTCTCCGCGGTTCATTTTGCTCGCGATGGGGATGAACTCGCTCGCTCTCTTTCTTTCTCTTCTATTTTCTTTTGATGTTCGAGGGAGAGTGGAGCGAGAGATGAGCTCTATCGTGCGTTCGATTGTGATGGAGCATGCCCCAACTCTTTGTGTTGAATTACGCTTGCGTGTTTTATTGCGATGCTCGTAATTAGATTTTGTCGCTTCACCGGTGAGTTGGTGGATCGTGTTACTATCTTGCTTAGTGTGGGTTTATTTTAGAAATTGGACGAGCCGTGACCTCAAGCATTAATTAGAATTATGTTTAATAAAGTTCAAGCTAGCATTTAGTATTGGCCAAATTATATATGAACAAATTCAGTGCATCATAAACGTAATCTCTAAGTGCTAATAATAACATAATTTTGCCGTATATTATTCTTGCATTTATTTATTTAAGCCTTCATTCATATTACAATGTTCTGTAAAATAGAAAATAAAATTTTTACAAAAGCAATATTTTAAAATGGCTATTTTTAATGTAATGGCTAATTAGACATTAGCCGAACAAAAGTTGAGGTACAGTCTGATGTAAGTCTGACTTTAAGCACTACTTATGTTACCTTTTTACTCAAAGTTCAGTTAGAATAAAATTAACTTCACGATGACAAAAACCAAATAGTATGATTTTGTGTTCAAAAGTCTGCCGTGATGCCCAAAGCTGGATTTCTGCCAGAGTTCTATTTTTGTGCACATGAGATATTCGGCATTACTTATTTATTTTTAATTGAACACCAATTTTATATATTCAGATGTATAGATATAATTAATTTTTAATAATACTGTACCCATAAGATCTACAAGTATACTAAATTGACTCAACAATATCTCAACTCAGTTGTATTCAACAAGGTTGATTGTACAACAAACAAATTTATAACGAAGATTCGTATATACCAAAAAATTTTCAACCGTTTATTTCTTCCTCGTATAACCGAACTGCTATTTCTCGATGCTATCGTTGCCCATTGAAATAAAAAAAAAACTAACCAATTCAACCACGCAAGAATATATATATATACGCAAACTAATACAAAAAAGAATCGCGAAACACATCGGTTGTGCCCTCATATAAAACAATCTGTCGTACGGACAGACGAGCAAGGGCCACCGTCGTCGTCGCTCTTTGGCTTTACATGCACACACACGCGCGAATCGTAGAAGCGTGAACAATATATAATGTAATCGGGTCGGTAATGTATACAAAAGAGAAAGAGCCGCGGCCCCTTTTGCCCGTCCACGGATCCCCGTGAGGATTAAGGCTCTCTGTGTATTGCTCCGGCTACGACCAAAATGAACCCCATTATTTCTATATCCTCTCTCTCTCTCTCTCGCTGTGTGCGTGCAGTGTATCGTGTTACTATGCATTCGATCGAATTCGGGACTTAACATGCGGGCGCTTAAAATTTGCGATATGTTTTTGCCGAGGTTCGGTCTCTTATTATTTCGAAATTTAATACCCGAGAGTTGGATGGTCATTGGCGCATACAAAGAGACGAAGTGTAGTTAATTGGAGTATTTGTGGAAGCTGCTTATATAATATGCTGATGATAGACTTTTGTTCCGGTGTTGGGGCTATTATGTACTGATTCTAACTTATTAAGTTTTGCTAATTTATTTGAGTTACATCAATTTTAATTACAGAATCATCAAAATGAACAAGATATGGAGTAATTATCTGCTTTTTTATAAAATGATAAATAATTATATTTTATTACATAAAAATTCCTAATTTAAAACACCAGGCATTTAAATATTTATCATTTAATGACACCCTATATCATGGAATTGGTTACAATGTACGTATCCAATAAAAACAGAAGGAGTTTTTTACGAACCCACGCTGACTCTTATATTCCATAATAGCATATTCCATCTTGCCTAAAGTGTATACTGATCGATTACGTTCGATTTACATGAAAATTCCGCGCCAATCTCCGAATGAGACATTGGGAGTTCTGAAAGCCGATAGTGATCATATTGTCCAGAGTGATTCATTGCCTAGACTGATATAGAGAGTATACGTAATGGCTTTGCCGATATTATACGCTTTATCCGCTACTTGAAGGACTGGCGAGTGCGTATTGTATACTCCAAGTGCACATATTTATTATCCTCCTTTTTTCTCATTCGCTACCCCAATAATGAATTTTCCACGAGACATAGGTACATGTTACATCTTTGATTCATTTTTCATCTTACAATAAATAACGTTTTTACGGTTTTTTTATTTAAAATTATTATTTAACTATTTTTTTATATTATATATATATCATAGCACGCGAACGGGAAAATTGAAAATTTAAAAATCGCTAAAACTTTCTGAAAAATGTCAATAATTGAAAATTTTTCAATTTTTCTAGGTGGTATCGCTTTTGACTCCTTTAATCTTTAGTTCTAAATTTTCTTACGAACCATGGTAAGCATTTACAACTATTTCCCAGAGTCTAAGCAATTTTAAGATTATCGATTTTGTGGGAATTGCGAAATGCAAATTTGAAGTCGTTATGGATTTAATGGGATCGAGGAAGAAATGGGATGTAATAGATTTAAGTTATCTAATTTTCATTTAATTATAAGATGGGGAATTAAACAATGTTTCAAATCAATTACTGCTCAGTAAAACGTTCAAATCTTGTTGAGAAAAGTCATTATAAAGTTTCTATTAGAGGATCGTGACACTAAGGACGACAGTGTGATGATCGAACGCTTGAAACTTATATTTCTGTTAATCTTACGACTCGCAGTGCAATTATTGTTGCTCTATAAATTAACAGTCTTTAATTAATTCATGAACTTTTTATTATTACACGTATAGACACATGAATTCAACTATGTAGAGTTTATCGTGCAACCGCCCAGTCAACATCCAGACAAAGACAAACGTTCCCTGTGTCTCTTGCCATCCGTGTAATTAGCAAGCAAACACGGAGCATTGACTGCCGAAAAATATCCTATACACACGTCGTGTATATACTGAAAGAAGAATATATTATAGATATCTACATATTAAAAACAGAAAGCTCAAGAGTATTTGTTTAAACATATTTGTCTCGACTACAACTATACTTTTATCAACTACCTTTTCATTCGTTCTGAATCTTTTGTTTACTTTAAGCATGTGTATATTTTTCCTTAATTAAAGATTTGTGGAGTAATGGTTAAGATATATCTTAGCAGTTGCAATATTCTTCTCTCAGTGTTTGTATAGATAAGATCTCGGGCACAAGTTTGAGATAGACCGATGATCGAGGCAGACGTTGGCAGAAGTCCCGGAAGCACTAAAAGCCCGCCAGCGTCTGTGCTGCTGCAGAGTGTCATTAGACTCTCGGGTGGAATGGAGAGGGGCTAGAGGGGCCGAAGGTGCTTCTTCATTACTTCGAAATTGCAATTAATCGCGATTAGAAACTAGCGCCGTTCCGCGCGTGTCAGTCGGAGCTTTCGCTCGTTAGATTAAACCGCGGCTTTCCGGACTATGGCACCCCCGACTACTCTGTCCAACTCGATTGTCCATCAATGAGTCATTTCTTTATCATTTGAAGCGAATTTTGACAGATTTATGATGGTAATTTTAGGCCCTAACTTTTTAGTTGAAAATACGAAAAATGATAAAATCGAAGCTTACATCAGGTTCTTATAAAAATAGATTTACTTGTATTTGATGAATTCACAGATATGACAGCTCAAATATAAACGTAATGTTCATTGTTTTAACATTTTATTATCAATATTGTGCTACACATCTAATTTATACTTCATTTAGTCGATTCATCAAACACATAAATCCACTATCATGTGCATTCCCATGCGCTAAGCCTTTCATAGCAAACGTAAATCAAGTAGCTAAATTTATCCCACCGCTTGTGACAATATTCAATGGGGCTAGCGATGACGCGATGCCTCGATACAGTGCACATACCCGCTTACTTGCATCATCGGAATTAAGTAATTTCCAGCATTGCATATAAAAAGATCAGCTCGGTAGACAAAGGTGCAGAGTGATCTCATGTGCGAGCGATTCGTGCAGAGCGCGGATGAAAAGGAATCGCGGCATTTAAAGTGACCGCGATCGGCGGCATCTGCGCTCGCACAGACTGTTTCTCTATAGCGAAGATTAATGTATCGCGCAACTTATCGATTTTGACCAACTGCGTGGAATGATGTGACTGTACGCTTTATACTCGATTGTAAATTGATGAGATTGGACTAACTCAGCCTTATTTTCTGCGACTTTACTTGTTTAAAGATATTGCACCCGACCACTAATATGCATATCCTATATGGAAATAATTCTTGAAAGACATTCATTTTAATTAAGAAAATAATATTGATACCGCGTATTTTATTAAAATTAATGCCGTTTTAATGATTTATTCATTTTCCTTTAATAGATTTATTTTTAACTTAAGAACTTCTAATATTGCTCACGAATCATGACTGTCATTTCTTTCTCCATTTATAAGCTAGTTAATTCTTATCATCAATATACTATCTTATTTAGCTTCGAGTAAAAACTTTGGTCTGTCACTCAATTTGAATAAAAAATGACTCTAAAAAGTGTGCTACCCTACTGAAAAATCTCATGTTACTATCGACGTTATACATTTTACATGCGAAGTCATCTGAGATCTTATGTAAGCTTTGCACGTGCAAAACTTAAAGCTTAGAAATATCGAGTTTAAATATAATTAAATACTGTATAAATTATCTTTTTAATAAATATACAATTAAACATTTTTCAGAGAAAAGCAGATGAGCCGCTGAACCAAAAGTAGAACTTTGAAAGTTTTTGATAAAAAAGATAGTTTGAAAAAATACTTTTATAGCTTCATATATATATGTGTGTCCAATTCCTATAGCAGCACAGCGTTCTACTTGGTAACTTGATCTCCCAGCGTAAACAATTAAACGACCAGAATCGCAAGAAGACGACCAAATTGAATGAACGATTATCTGAAATCAATCAAATTAACCTTGCCAAAATATAAATCGGGTTTAGTTCTGCTGAAAATTGAAGTGTTTGTTATGATTTTTGATTCCGTAAATTTCAGTGTTTGATACGACATAACCCCATTTTTTATTTTCAGCCTGGCTAGGTTAATTTGATTGATATCATATAATTGTTACTATGTCGTAAGTGCACGCTGGTATATTAAGTGACCGAGGATGCTCAGCTCTGATAAGAATCGATACCCAAAAAACTATAAACGTAAGTGCCCAAACTATATTTTTTATTAAAAATTTTCTAATGAATTTGTAGCGATTTTTTATTATCTACCTAGCTGTAAACAAATGATTAATTATGAAATAATTGTCACAGTTAGATTAATGGTTTACCAGTGTACCTTATTTTTAATAATTAAACATTCTTGGCTCATATTTAATTAGTAAAACTTGGTCAAAGCAGGTTGAAACACTAATTTATTCCAGACAGAAAATACTTTTCAATAAATGTACAGCGTTAAACAATTTCTTCGGCTCTTATTTTTAAACACAGCATAAATTATGAAAATGATTAATGGCTAATCGGGTCATAGAATGAACGACAAGAAATAAAATCAAATAAAAAAATAAATAACAATTTATAAAAAAATACATAATAATTAAAATATATTATACGACGAATACTCAAGGCATTTCATCCATTCATTATGTTACATAGAGTTCATGTTTATTGCAGAAAATAATACTGTCACAACAAACTTCAATAAATTTTCATAATGGCGTGTATAGCATTCTGTTAAAATGAAAATTTACCACGTAACTTCAATCCTGCGCAGTATCTTCGCCGCAAAACTTAGTTGAGTTAGCTCATTCTCGTCTCGACTCTCGCCGGCATTAGCTCGAGCAGCCACAGACACGTGCAATTAAACGGTATTACCTGTAAGTATCACCTTATCGTCGAAGCTGAGCAAGTGCATATAACCTCCTATGCATTTGATTGTGCAACAAGTGAAATTCCCCGGCGCGCGTATTATAGTTGAGGCGAGTGCAGTGTGACGAGCCTCTCGTCAAGGAGACAATGGAATGTGCACCGTCGATACGAGAAATTATTCTTCTCGAGACGCCGCTGAGGCTGGGATGCGTTCCAACCACACTAGACGACGACGATGTCAACCGTTACACGAGCTGGAATAGAGAGTATATACGCGTCGGCTGAAGTTTATTGATCTGCCGTGCGTCGTCGGCCTATTGAGGCTCGATGCTGCAGGGGAATTCTTGAGAGGGAATACGACGTTTACTTTTTTTGCTCTACGTGATCATTTATAGGGTTTCCCTTTTTTGTGGGAAATCGATATGTGAAAATTGGATGGTTTTATTTGCGAATGAGAAAGTTCTAATTTCTATGTGTTGCAATATGATAAAAAATATTAACCGGGATCCGAGTGAGTATATAGTTACCAACATTTACCGTTTCATACTTTTTTCGCTAAATTATTAAGTATATCAGTATTAATCTGAAGTTTATACAGACAACTGTTAGCAGCTTTAAGAGGCAAACAAAATGTAAAGCACAACCCATGCTTGTATCATTTGTATTTTAAAATCAGGTTTCAACAAATTGAAATATAACGCACTGAATAATCTCTGTTGGACAGATTGGCTGTGCATGGTATTGTAAATTCATTTCCCGCAATGTGATAATTAAAGCTGTTGAGAATAACTTGTCGGATTAATATCGGTTCGGTTGTTCTGGAAATATGAAAGTTCACATGAGATACACATGCACACCCTCTATGTTTATGTCTATGTTTAAAGCATTCGGGCATATTGAATTTATTATAATTAATTTGCAGCGGCTGTTGAATATAATTCTATGTTATAAGATTCTATGTAATAGAATTACATGAAAAAGGATAATTAGACTGGAAAATGATGTATTATGAATTTTCAATTCTGCTGCAAAGGGTCTGAAATCTATACTTCTGCACTTACCTAGCTGTAGAAATATAGCGAACGTCTGAATCAGACCACGCGTGTAATCTGATTCTACTGCAGTTTTTCTACCATGGCATATTCTAACAATATGCAATACTTACAATTTCACAATCCTTCTTATCAATCTTTACGTTGTATAACAATTATCTTACACATCTGTCTACATTAAAAACTTAAATAGAAAATGCCACATCTAATTCAATGCTATTATGGAATCCTTTCTTTTCAACTTTCCTTACGCGTCCACTTACTTACTTTTGGATTGTCCCCTCCTCGTTCCTTAAACACAACTTAAATTACGTTAACAAGAAAAATTAGATTCTTCATCCCCTCATTTTCCAGTACTCAGATCTTCTTTTTCTCTTTGGCGCTCCATCATAATAAAGCCCCGGAAAATTGCTCGCTTCATAAACAGACGCTACACAACATGTGTATATACGTTGCAGAGCCGCAGCTGGCACTTTAGCTACAGCTCGGAGTGTTTTGTGTGTGTTATAAACAGCGTTTGCTCAATTATTCGAAACGCTATACAGAATATTCCCTTGACACTGCGAGGACGAACTTTATGGGAATGTGCTTAAATCAATGCGGTATGATCGCGCTTAACTGCGTGCTTGGGAGTTCTATATCAAGTGACATCGATAAAAAAATCTTTTGCGTCCTTCGAGCTCTACGAGTGCTAGCACGTCGCAAATTTATAGAAACGAATTATTGGAATCGTATTCTTTATCGATTATCGTAGGACCAATTGAAAATTGTTTTCGCTTTTATTAACTCCAGAATATTGATGTTTGACACCTTACATATAGATTTATAGAACTGGAAATATGTGAAAATTTTCTTTCGAGACGAAATGCGCTATTATCAAGTTGACAGCGTCCCATCTTGCAGTTTTATAGTAGTTTTTCGCAAAGAGTATGTCAAGGATTTGATCAAATTTTTTTTACCAATAAATAATACTTTACTCCATATGTACTATACTCTATATTAATTCTTCTATATGAGCTTAAGTAACAAATTATTTAATAATAAAATCTTTTCGTATTTACAAGATGTAAAAAAATAAATAGATTCTCAGTATTTAAAGCACTGTAGACAAATAAAGAATAATATATTTTTAAGATTTAAACAATAATTTAGAAGTACAAGGAAGTCGCAAGTATCAATGCAAAGCTTAGTGACCTTAAACGACCAACTCATTGGTCTGAATTTTCCTCGACGTAAATACATATTCTCCTGGAAGCTGACCGCCGTGCGTAATTGCAACCGCAGGAAGAATTATTATATTCTAGCGCGCTGAATATTCCTCAACGCTATATATACACTCGCGAATGTGAATTACGATAAATAGTCTACAGGCGGCAGCTTCTAAGCACTGCTGGAGAGTGAGTTTAAGATGCTCTAAAGATTCATGAGCGCTTCATGAGTTGATTGTTTCGCCGCCACTGCTGTATTCCCCATTTTTCAACTTGTGTTATTTTGCCTAGCTAACGAGAAGATGTATTATATAGATTAATAATTTCCAAAAAAGGGCGAGTGCGTTCCTATTAAAAATTTTCCAGTGCTTATGTATTCATAATTAAGTATTTTACAGTTACTTAATAATGTAAATCATTAAAATTGTTTTTTTATATAATGACTAAAATGATAATAAAAATATATATAAAAGACAAACAAGATTCGATAGTATATTGATCATACAACGTAAAAAGAAAACTGATGAACTGTTTTTTGTCAAGCTTTCATGCTTTATAAAAAAAAGATGAAAACTTAACGTTAATCTGTTCGTGTAGTAAGCATCGATAAATTCGTGATTTTATCAGAGTGTGATAGAAAAGACTTTAAACAGAAGCTAAAACTAATCTATCGACAAAAATGTGCTATATAATAATCCATTTCCATAAGCCTCGAAAGATTATTCCGCGAAAAAACTGAAACAAATAGTCTCTTCATCCCCTAAATACAAAAAGTACGCTTACCTCTGCATATCGACATCATCGCCTACAATTAACAAATGCACGACAAATACTCATGCAAATGATTGAGCTACTTGTGTTCAAAGAGGCGAAGAAAATTTAACTGTGTGTATATACGCAGCAGCAGCCTTTGTGCGTAATGGTCGAGGGGATTTAACGTGAGGAAAATCGAAGCCTCGAGAATCCGCGAACAAGGTCAAACGTGTGGCCTCCACCTCTACACGTGTGTATATGTTTGTATGTGTCATGTACATGTGCATTCGCTGTCGGTATCAGAGATTTAATCCTCTGACAAATAAATGTGTATATGTATGTGCATGTAGAATCGTTGTACGTAGACGAATCAATATCGCATCAACATCAATCGATAGCGTCCCGTCAGTATTCGAGGTGGTCTCGAAATTCCAAAAAAGCATTTAGAAAATTCCGAAGTACTTTTCGTCCAAACCTTCACTTCTAAAGGATTTTTATTCCAAAAGCGTGATAATCCAAAGTTTTTAAACCAAATATTTGCTTTTTCAAAACAATTATACATTCAAAATAATTAATTACTACTAACAATAACATTACGTGAAATAACCATTGACAAACAAAAAAACCGCTGCTGGTAAATTAACACGTTACTTTCTGAAATTAATTTTGTTGCCGCTAAAATATTTATGGAAAAAGCGTTTATTACATTATAATATAAAAAATATTTAATTGTTTTCTTTTTTTTACTTCATCAAACAGCCTTGAAGCTTTTAAAAGTTTCTTTTTCCTACAATTTGATACATATATAATACAAAACTGAGCACAAGTCTCAGCCGATTGATAAAAGCACATCTGTAAAATATTAATCGTGCTTTGTTATAGACATACACTCGTACATCTCTGTTCCTGATTAGCACTAAATAAAACATGAATAGAGCGGCGTTATATAATATAAGAAAATGTAAAATACGCAAGCAGCCTATGCGTTTGTGCTAACTGAGATGACTAATAATATAATTAATATTGAATTTAAAAAACCAAAATGAGGCTTTTCAACATTTTTACCCTATAGATACCCCTGTTGACCCTCTGGAAGAGCTTTAAATTCTGAAATAACTAGAAAATCTGTATCTGATTTTTTTACCCATACAAATATGCTCATCAATGAAATTCAGCCATAACTATCGTCATATATTTAATAAGCGAGTGTCACATTTTGGCTTCATCCACGGTAATGTGTTAATCTGTTATTTCATTTATATATAGACATAAGCCCGCGTCACGCTGTTAACCTTTTGATGCAAACATTTTCTTTTCAATGAATTCACTTGAAAATTTGTACTCGGTTTAAATTTTTAAAATATGACCTCAAATACGTAAGGAACGACCTCTAAAACCCTTCTACACAAATTTTCAGGAAAATCAACAAAGTGGAAAATGATTTTATCGTAAAAAAAACTATCATTTTTTACATTTTGTTTATTTATAATTATTTTGCAACTGAAAAAATCGTATTTTAATGGAACTATATCAAAAACCTCTTAGCTACTATGAATGTATACTACTATCAATATAAACGTATAAATAAAAGTTTTATCATAAAAAGCTTCGGTAAAATAGATGGTACAAATATATGTACCACTATGTATCAAAGGTTAAGGGATCAAAAACTAAGTCCCTGACGGTATAATAAATAGTTCAGAGATGGTAATTAGAAAAAGTTTAATTTTAAAGACAATTATCACGTCTGAGTGTTTTCCTTTTAGTCATAAATAATTCTAAATCTATAAAATGAGTCGGTTAAAGTGTTCCGCCCCATCACACTTTTATAACAGTATATATAGAAGCTAAAGTAATACATAACTTTTATTCTTAAAATTTTTTTATCAAAAATAGGTTTTATAGGTATAAAGTAACTTATGTTCTTTACGCTTGTATTACGATTCTCCCGATAAGATTAAGGATTCTATGGCTTTTAAAGAGTATTGTTATTATGTAGAATTAAGATAATATATAGAAATAGTTAAACGTACTGAAACTTGTAAAAAATATAAAATACACTTATTTATCTCGTTTACGTATTTGCAAGAGTAAACATCCGCATCCATTTTTTATGTAATTTATCTATGTTATAAAATATGTCGACAATTAATGATAAAATGTATACTTATTTGTGATTTATGCGCAAATAATATTTAATCATTTCAAGAATTTTATTTACAAATTTTTAAATTTTCGAAAACACTAATAGTATTTGTTCCTGTTAGCTTGCACTTAACTAAATACTTTTATTATTATTTTTTAAAGTAATAAAAATAAAGCTATATTATTTTCAGGAAAAAAGAAAAGTACTGTCAAACCGAACAGAGAGGCAAAAATGTAATTCATCTGAAATCACTTTTCGATTTCGCCCCCTCGGAGCAGCTGCACTTGTCCTACCCCAAAAATGTATTCTCGGCTCTTTGTGAGATGATCAGCAGTAGCAGCCGCACTTGGCATCTTACAAGGTCATAAGACCCCTGTGGTTTTCTCTCTCTCTCTCTCTCTCTCTCCCTCTCTCTCTCTCTCTCTCTCTCTCATCTTTTCCATTCCCATCACCCTTTTAACTTCCCGTTCTCTCATCTCACTCTGTCACTGTCTACATACGGGGGATTTCACGTCAAGTGTGTAAGTCTAGAATTTTAAATCCATGAAATTATAGAAAAATATTGCGTTTCGTGTACCAAATATGGAAACAAATTTTATAGAGATATTTCCGTTTTTGGGACGCAACTTTTAATATACTTTTGTATCTAGATCAAATTTACCTTTTAAATTTTATAATGCACACTAAAATTCATAGAATTAAGTAATAAATATATTTCTTTAATTTAAGTTTCTACTAAATACTATTATATCCAGCATGCCTTTGTTGTTTCAAAATATATTGATCTCTATTATTTCAAAGTCGATAGTTTTTAAGAAAACCTTCGTAAGCATTTTCAAAATCCCAAAACTTAGAACTTTTGCATCAAAATAGATATAAGAGATCTAAAAATCTGTTATCAAACTTTGGTCATGAAAAACATCATTTCTACAAAGTTTCAGGAGAATTTCTTACTTTCTCACTTAACGAGGAATAATCCATATAGAAAGACTATCAGTGCAGTTTCATTTTTTTTCTCTAGCTTACTTCGTCCTTTTTCCATCTTTCTCCGTTACTCCCGTTGAGATGGAAATGAACAGCCCTCGATCCGTTCGTTCGAATTTTCCATCAACCGAGTACAGCACTTTGTCAAGCAAAATAACATTTTCTTCATGCCGCAAAAGTAGGAATTACAAGTAACCAATCCCCCTTCGAATTTTGATTTGCTTGTACGTACCCGGAACGTGTACAGAATACTTTTTCATTTGAGAAACTATTCTACTTTTTAGCTGCTTAATCTAAATAAATCTGATCTTGCATTATAATGGTTTTTTGATAGAGTCCTGCTGATAAATTTTTTTATAAAATTAAATGGTTTCATTTTAAATCGGGCCATATGTCATCTGAAACAATTTAAATAAAAATCTTAATCTCTTATACATTTTCAATAATGTCTATTTTTCTTACATAACCACACAATTTTTTTAAAACCGAGACTAAATAATAGAAATTAGTAGAAATTTGATATGATGTTACAATAAAGTGTTACTGCATATCGAGTTCAAATATGAGTACCGATAGATAAAAAGCTTTGTCCGTTCTACAATAAAATCAAACTACTCTTACGAAGCAAACTTTCCAAATCAACCAAAATAATATAAAAATCTTAGTCGACAATCAGTATTGTGCAGTGTGCTAAATGCAAGACTTGTAAAGTTAGCGCATAAAATTTTTCACATGCATTATTTGTACTCTACTATACAGGCATAACGACTCCTCTAAGTTTGCGGAAATAGTCTGAATCTGCCCGTATTATCATTTTGGGCCCCACTGTTTTTGAGAAAATGAAAAAACAAATTTCCAGTTCTAGGTACGGCGCTAAAATAAAATTTCTTTCAAACGTAATTAAAAAACCGAAATAAAATATAAATTATATACGATTTGAAAGTTTCTCGCTTGCGGATTACGAAGGTCTATTCTGAATATCGATTTTCCACAGAAAAAACCCTGGGTAGCAGTTTTGGTTATAGCGTGGAAATCATTTGATATCCCTAGTTAGTTTCTCTGCATCTCAGTTTGAACTTACAATGGAGAAAAAAAGAACAATGATATGAAAAATATTATTATTTTTATAAATTCAATTATGCATATATGTATATGTAAAGCTTTATTAAATTCCTGTCACCTGGATTTTTTTCTAATTATACATAATTCATATTTTATTTCTTAGTTTTATTTTCTCAAATTTGTGGTTTCATTTTCTCGAAAATGGTGAGGTCGCAAATGAAAATTCGGGCAGAGAATATGAAAACTTTCACTAACTTAACAAGTCTCAAATTAATCATCCCGCGAGGCACCTACTCGAATCGAGGTATCTCGCTTCTGACTCCCGTGCGAGATTCGATAGTGCAATAGCGATTTCGTTCAATAATTGATTGGACATTAAACAGCTTCGTTTGCGTAGCGCGAGCTCGAATTCCCATAACGATTGTCCACTGACAACACTCGCTGTGTTTTACGCCTCACGCACACAGTGCGAGGCCACAAAGTAAAGCATTTGCGAATCCCTTTGACCGTCGGTCTCTGATGAAGGTTTTAATAATCATGTCTGGGTCGGTGCGATGCTAAGGGGCCAAGGATGAAGCTGCGACGAGGAGAGGAATTATAAGGTAAAAAAGCAAGTTTCAGCAGGTAGTAGGTAATGCGATTAGTAGTTTGGCGATTCCACGGGAAAGCTTTGAGAGAGAGAGACAATTGACGGCGACGCTACTTTTTACTCAAGTGCTGTTAAGCGCTTTATTAAATTGCTGTCGCTCTGGATTTTTTTCGTTGTTATATAGTGGCGAGTCGAGAAAGTTTAGACGCTGATTGGTAAGGGGATGACAGATTAATCCTCAGCGCTTGCGAGAAGGATTATTTAGCTTTATTGTTCGGAAGATACTCTCTAATTGCGGCATTTTTAATTCGACTCGCTAAGTCTCTGTAAGTATAATTATGAAAGTTGCTACTGCTGTCCCTCAGTGCGAGGTTAATTCTGCAAAAATTTCATTCGAGCATCATTTGTTGATGCTAAATAACGAGCTCAATTCTCGTTTTATCACTTTATCTAAATTCGCGTGAGTTGGCATTTTAGCAATTATGAATATTATACAATATTAATTATTATTGTTTCCTCAGAGAGAAAGCTTTGCATTGGAGAAAATTTTTATTTCCAAAAATGCTTAAATAGTACTTTTTGACACTGACTTTTTTAAAAAAAGTCACATGCGCGAAAAATCAACTTACACATCAGTGCCGAACAATATTTGATACCACGAAAGCTTAAAAATCTTGTTAAACTTGCGATTTTTTAGTTTACAATGGTATAGAACATTTTTTTCGTATCTGTGTGTATACATAAACATCTGTATCTTGAGTACAGATTAACTGATTTTCAAATTTCAATATTCCTTTTATTGTTTTTTGTTTTTTTGGAATGTAAGAAAATACATTTATAATTTTTAATTTTTTAGTTTTTTTCGTTTTGCCAGTTTAATATTTTAAAAAATTACAATATTCGTTTGAAACAGCTTTCAATTACTTACAATTTGAGACCTTATTTATTGAGATAACTTGAGTTGTTCTATTGTTATCTTAAAAAATGTCATTTCTTGAAACGTTTGAATCTTTTTATCAATCCTTATGAAAATTTATTGAATCAGAATCGGCATACAAAATAAAAATATGGTCGGGTCTGGCGATTTAACTAGGCTAGATATATGTATTTTGACACGCTGAATCCAAAACCATCGTTAGTTTTGGTCAAGCGTGCACAGATTTTGCGGAAATTGAAAATAATGCCTGGAAATCCCGATAAATGGCGGAAAAGTTTATATGAGAAATAAGTAAGAAAATATTTTTCGCACCGGAAGAAACCTTATTCTCATACATTGTTTATGCGTTAAATTCAAATCCATCGCTAACTACTAACACACAAAAAACAAAAAGAGTTAGCAGCCCATTGCACAGGTTATAGGACAAAAAATAACGTTACAAATGTAAGAAGCAGTTTTGAGTAAGTATTTTTCCTTTCACGATTACAGAATTACTGATCAAACTGGTGCTAGAATTCATCAGTACTTTTTTCAAAGTATTTCTTATGAACGAAGCTAAAAAGTTTTAGCAGTATCAGATTTGTCTTTAGAGCATCATAATACATGATAATAAGTCTCGATTAAGTCGTTAAAAATGTTTCGACTAATTACTCACCTAAAATTATCGAATTTTCCACGATTTTCCAGTATTTGAGAACATTTTTTGCAATTTCTGCAAAATCTGTTGGTGCTGGAGCAAAACTAATGAGTGATTTGGATGTTCTGTTCATCAAAATTTTTTTTTACTCATTCTTTTTGATTTTTTTGGATTATCAGCAATTTTTTGAAATTCGCTCTAAATCTGTGGATGCTCGAGCAAAACTGACGACGGCTATGGATTCAACGCATCAAAATACATAAAAATAATGTTTCATCTGGTCCAAAAACATTTTTTACTCGATTCTGATACAAACTTCGGAAACTTTCCACATATCGAACTTAGAGTCGATAACGTCGACTGTAGTCTGAATAACCTTGAGAAAGGTAGCTGTGAATCAAACACTTCAATGTTCGTCCACGATCATCACTGTAGAAACTCACCCTCTCTGCAATCGTATATCTGGATTCTAACATATTACATTACGTATCCGTACGCATGAACACATATGGACTTACATAACCACCCCTCGTATGCTATATATTGCAACGCAACTTGCTTGTACCTAACGAGCATCAAGGTCACACACACACGTGTAAACACATGCATACACACACATACACGAAATACGTTTCACTAACACGAAAGTGCTTTAATCAAAGGTCGAGGTTTGGCAAACAGTCGATCGGAGACGAGGTGAATTCTCTCTGTTTTGTGTCGTTGCTGCTGCTCCTACTGCTGTTCCGTGCGTGCGAGCGACAACAAAGAACGCTGAAGCATAATCGCACGATGAGGGTGAGAGAATTGCCAAGGGAAAGGGGAATAGGCTCAGATAATGGCCAGGATAATAAAAGAATTTTTCCTTTCGTCTAGTAGAATAATGGCGCCGGATAACATCGTGTAGAAAATAATTAATTTGAAGAACTTTTCTTTCTCTCGAGAATACAGACAATAAAATCGTTCACAATACGGTTCAATTAAACATTTGCGTGTGCGATGTTTCAGCGAGCTTTTGTGTAATATACGAATGTAGTTTTACATCGGAATTCAGTACAATAATAAAATAAAAACCAATCGCTAAAACGTACTAATTTGAAGAAGATTAGGTTTTCTAGTGGCGTTGTTGTATTGATAGAGAATTACATTTTCATTCAATTGAATCATTTGTTAAAGAGAGCATCACTGTCAACATCGATAACTATTGTTACATTGCTGATGGACTTTTAATTACTCTTCTATCTTTTACTCATAACGCATAAAAGAACATCCCGTTAATCCTTTCTAACTTATTACATGCATTTTATTCTTTTGTGCGATATATTATACAAAAAACTGATTATCCTTTGTCTATAATCTTACACGGTTAAGTGCTTAAAAATCATCCTTAAAACATAAATATATGAATACTTTCGTGAATTGAGATGATTTTCTCACTAAAATAGATATTATTTCAGCTCAAGCGGATGAAAATGAACAGCTCGTTAAAAGTGAAAGAAACCCAAACTCTGGTTCCAAAAAGCCACTTACTCTGCATCTCCTAAAATCATGGCAAATCATTTGCGACATCACTTCATCCTTAAAACCAACCATATCACAACCAATAAAGTTCAACCTCGCAGAACAAAGAACACAGACGAGATCTCAAGCTTTAAAAAGAAGGAAAGATAGATAGATTCAGGCAGTGGGAGGATATTCTCAGCGATTCGCAACAGGCTTTCTCCCCCATCTCTCTCTCTCTCTCTCTCTCTCTCTCTCTCTCTCTTTCTTTGTTAACAGACGCGCTCATCCTTTGTTGGCTCTCCGGTTGGTATAGTCGGACTTTCAGGACTCGTCGGGGGTGGCGCTCGTCGCGCGTCTACCCGACGGGGAATGCTTTTGCAATGCGGACGCAGCCTCCCGCCATGGATCGATACAGCCCACCCCCCTCTCCCCTCTCTCTCTCTCTCTCTCTCTCTGTCTCTATCTCTATCTCGCTCTCTCTCAAAGGCTGGTTTTATGGGGAAAGGCCTTGCTCTCGTAATACATATATAGGGCTGCTGCTGCCGCTGCGTCGACTCGATTCTCTCGCCGCTTTCTATTACATTGCACGAGCTGTATAATTTCTTGTAATAGTAGGCTTACCCAATGGGGCTTTTTTATCTTTGTCTGAGATAGTGGCTATAGGTTTTGATGATGTTTATAGACTGTTAAAGGTAATGGTATTTGTTTGTATAGGCTTTCTTAGTTTTCACGAATTAGTTTGATTGAATAGGAGATTATGTTTTTAAGGAAAAGATCAGAGTTTGTTATCGCTCAAAATATCAAAATAAATCATCCTTGACTAAGGAATTGAAATTATTTTATATCGAACCATTTTACAGAAGTCTAAGTAATTACTGAAGTACAATAAACCTATCTAATCTGTTATTTAAGTTTATGTAGTTCATTTTCCATTTCACAGTATTGATGAAGCAATATCTATATCTTCTTTCGGAGAATTTGACAGTGTTCAAATCTAGCAGAAAGTAAATGAAAATTGATTTTATGTTAATTACTATATAAGGCTAAACTTTTAGGATTGAAAGAAATGTTAAAAAAAAAGTTTTTTTTTTATCGAAATAGGTTTGTTTGCGTCTTTCTGACCTTGACTATCATTCTTTTTTTTTACAACGATTTAGATTAAAAGTGTTATTTTTGTATTTTAAATGAGGAAAATTTTAGAGTTCTAATCAGCGACTGTTAGATTAATGATTCTCTTACTGCAGAACGAAAGGATAAAACTGAAGCGACAGCTTTGCTTAATGGAGTAAGAGCGGTAATCTTCAATTTCGAGCAGATTTTGTGTCGCAAATCGATCGGGAGAAAGCTAAATTGCTCCGCGCACATTAATCTCACCTCTCCGTTGAACTTTAAATTTCTCTTTCTCATTCCGGGGAAACTTGGACACATATCGCACGAAGAACTTCATGAAGCTATATAAACTTCACCGGGCTAGAAGAGAAACTTGCAGAAAATATATCGGACTATTACTGGGTTAAAATAATAGACCATACGTATCTTTAACTATTACAGCTTTTGAATGAAATATATCGTTACTACCGATGATCAAACTTGCTAGCAAACATAAACTAGCCTGAAAGTCTACTTTAGTAAAGTTGCGATTGTGTACCATACAAAAGAAATAGTAGTTGTAGCCACTGTATAGAAATGTGAATTTTTTTCAGGCCTATTAAATGCCAGAAATTTCACATCGGTATGTTTAAAATAACTATCGATGAAAAGCGCCATTCACCAAGTTGAATTGATTTAATTGCATTATCATAATTTATTCTCAAGGTCTCATCAAAGCCATAATCCGAAAGCGCAGAACAATAAAAGTCAGCAGTGCGACTGAATCGATAAATCTAACCAACTCTTCTCACATTCTCCGTGCACACAGTCACATACACACGCGCGCGCGTATTCCTTTCTTCCTCGAATTTTTGCCGTCCTTATCCTCGGTATAGATTTTCTCGAGGCGCACAGACCGACGTACGCGTTTCGCCGCCCATCCGTCATCCCTTACCCTGGCGCTCGCGTATCTCTCTTTGTTTGAGTTCGTTAAACTTGGCCGACGCTCGCTACTTGTCTTCGGCTCGTTTCTTTTCTCCTACGTGGACGTCGTGTCGTGGGGAACAGAAGCCCAGAGAAACAAAGAAAGAGAAAGGGAAAGAGAGAATAAAAAAGCAAAGGGAGGCAGTTCGGGGGTGTGGATTTCTCTCACTCGTGTGTAAAAAGGAGAAAAGCAGTTAGAATTGATGCGTATACGGGGTTGAGGATTTAAAGCTGCGAAAGGGGATTGAATGTTGCCGGATTGGAGTTTCGACATTTTTTTTCTGCGGGAGGCGAAATTAATTTACGATTTTTCTCTTTCGGTGATTGATCTTTCGCTTTATTTATGAATGATTGATTGCCGTTTGCCGCGTTGTAAACATTTCTTGCGAATAATTTTTTCGCTTAACGCTATTATTCGCTGACGGTGAGTGTATTGAGAGATGATTTTTTGAAATTTATACAATATTTTACTTTTTTTGAAGACATAATTAAGTGACGAAGGCAAACTATTTGCGTAATGCATAATAATTGTAATTTCGAATATTTATCAGTTATATAAAAATCCTGGAAGTATATAAGTAATTTAATGTATATGATTTATAAAAAGTACAACGGTTCTTTGAACGTTTTTCAGAAATAATACAGTTACTTTTAAAGAGATCATTGTGATGTAATTAGACTATTACAAGATAAAGAGAAATATCTTCATGTACGAAAATTATTTACTTATTTTTACGTTTACTGCTTTCATCATATTGTAGTGTAATGAAGCCATTTTTAATGGAGCATACAAATCTCTTTGAAAGTTCTCACAAAGTAATTAATGTAAATTTGTTCTTTCATTGTTGAGAATTAATGTATTTACATTTTTAAAACCTATCTTTGTATCTTTCACAAGATATCAAAATTATGATAAAAATCTCAAATTAAACTAAATGTTTTTAAAGCAATCAATAACTGACAGAGTTTTTTTTACATAAGTATTCAAATTCTTTATAACTTTAAATATATATCTCTGATTTTCTGAGAGAATCGCATGTTTCATGAGTAAGATAAATTAAAATTCTCATCTTGCATAATAAACAAATTAATTCGTTAGTGTTATGAAAAGTCGGAGGAGCTTTCTTTTTGAAGACGAATTTAATTCGTACAAAAGCGGCTGAGAACACCTCCGGCCAAATCACCTCGTCATTCACATCTAGCGCTAATCGACTCTTATCCAAGTCACTCCCAGTAAAGCCTTACAACTGCACCGTTACATCCAACGCACCAATAGAAGGAAAACTTCACACGCGTCTCACATTACGGAATGATTGATGAAGCACAAGTTTCCTGACTGCAGGGTGAAAAAGGTGCATGTCGTCTAGCGCCATTAGCACTCGTCGCGTTCACCTTAGTTTTCTTGTTTTTTTCACTCGTACGTACCACACATAAAAAGAAAAAGGTGCGGATGAAAATCCGATGGGTTGCGGCGCTCTTATTATAGCTTTATATGAGACAAGAAAGCATAATCGACGGCAGAAAATATATGTCGATACCATTAACGATATACAAGGGACTCGATGTTGGTAGGATTAATTTTAAGTCTGTGGAATTACTGAGTACAAATTGTCGATTCTACTAATCTTATTTTAATGCTGGTGTTTCGTAATTTTGTTCGGGAGAACCTGCAACCTTGGAAAAGATTTTTTTCTTGAGATTCACGTATATATATATACATATACATTAAAAAAAATATTTCTTATGCAATTTTTTTATAACCGCTGATGAAAAAACATAGTTCCGGAATTATGTAACTTAAAACATATTAATTCTAGGAAGCTTAACGATAAAAAAATAGTGTATAAAAGACGGCTGGATGCGATAATTCATTTACACGGCGAGGCGAGCCGGAAAACAAAACAAAGGGTCGCGCACAGGCTTGATGGAATAACCTGCAGCTACGATAACAGCGCGAAAACACGTCGCCGATCGACATATATATCGCGCACATACATACAAAAAAAAAGCGCACAGCAAAAGGGCTTCAAACGATAAATTGCAACGGGGCGCATTCTCTTTTAGACATAGCGAGCCGGATGGCGGCGGGTGCTCGATTAAAAGCTTTTAAGCGTCGCGCCGGACAGTCGCTGTAACCGTTTTGACGCTCGCGCAAAGAGAAAGAGAGCGAGGGGGTTGGATTGAAGGGGGGTGAGACCGAGGGAACAAAATAAAAGTATAACCGTGAGCTATGTCTGCGTTATTCTACCGTCGCTCTTTGTCCATTTCGCACGCTCGCCGTAGATCTAAAAACGCGTGGGGCTGCGCTTGCCGCGGAGTCATGGTCTCCTCAAAGATGCGAGCGTTATTTGATTTTTTCTGCGTTTTCACAATCGTCATCGTTTATGAAGAGGTATACCATCAATTCCTGCAGTGATTGAGCTTTTTTGAGTACCAACACTTTCATTATGCAATTTTATTGCATTACGTCATTTTCCGGTTGTTTCTTGCTTATATTATATTTTATAGTTTGTCTCTAAAAGACCTATAAATTAACACTAGATTGCCTAAGGAAGTCATTTTGACTGCTTTTCAATTTCAATTAGAAAACAATTATGTATATAATGACACAGATTCTTATAATTGTGACTTTTTGTACAACATATAAATGCGTTTATTAATCATTGTAGTTGCCTCCCCCCTCCTTCAATTTAAACAAATTTTTTTACACATTAGTTATTTTTTCACAATGCAGTCAATTTGGCTGCTTTAGTTGCAGTCTTTCTAGTGCTAAAGATAAAAATTATTCCGACTTTTCAATGCACTGTTTAGAAACTGTGAGACTTCACGACGAGCACGCTTAAAAATATTCCCTATTTGGTCTCGCGATGGTCTGCAAATGAGCCCGAACATAAACAAAAGAAGCGAGCACTAGACGTTGCAAAATAATAGTCACACCATCGAGTAACGGTGCGTCATTCTATTACCGTAGTTTTAATGACTCTACACCAGCGTATATCGATTCCCATTATTACGCGAGCCGTATGATCGGCGAGAACGCGAGATCGATTGCATAGAAACAAAGCGACTGATTGACGCGTAGTCAAGCGAGGGTAGTTTTACGAGGGTCCCTGCACTCTACGGGATCGCGTACAAAAGGTGTCAGATTATGGCGACGCGTCGGTGATTGATTTTTGTGTTCCTTCTGTGTATACAACCTTTTGATTTGTTGCGCAGCTGCTGAAAAAAATTGGCTTCTGCTCGCCGCGTGATTTGTCGCTGTAGCCTCTGTGAATCGTTATGTTTTCTGCTCTGGAAATGTTGCATGGAAGGTGCCAATTTGTTATATTGATTTGTTAAGTAGGCAGATCGAAATGGTTGATTTTGTTTCAATCAATCGAGTAGATGTTTTAAATTTTAACGGAGTTTAGAACTACTATTCATTATTCAGCAGAAGAATCGTATTAGATTTTCTATGCTCTACTGGTGAACATATATTATGGTAGTGAAATCCTCAGAAAGAATTTGTAAGTTTTAAATAAGTTTTCAAGATATGTGAAAGAATACTTGAGAAAAATGTAACATATTCAATTTTAATGAAGATTTCGTTCTCGGTTCTGCATTAAAAGGGTGGTCTAATCAGAGAGACGCATTGATTGCGACATGCTCCGAACTTAGAGTTTTGACCGAATTTTATGGTTTGCAAGAAGATAACTAAGATGAAAAGACGAGCTGCACCTGCTTTGCGCAATTGTATCGAAAATAATTATTGTGCACAAATTCTTTTTGAATTATGGGGCTTCCTGTACACCTACACATCGAGTACTACCGAATCCTACCCCTATTCACAAAAGGCTACGGAGCGCACTACTTAGAATCCATCATCGACGACCTTGTACATCTATAGACATCAAATACGGTCAAAATCTACACCTAGATACGAAAAGCTACGGAGCACACTACTTAGACTTCATCAACAGCGACCTTATACATCTAGACGTCGAGTTCATCCGAATTACACATCCTGACATCATTATCGTCGTCCCCACACACGTAGACAGAGTTTAATATGATATTAATATACACATATGCCAATTGGAAATAAGTAGAAAATATATGTATACTTATTAATTAAATTTTTTTCGACATCTTCCAATACTTAATTTATATATCTATATATTATTCTCTATGTTACCTATATTGTATCATTAGTTTCTACTTGTAAATATCTTGACATATACTTGTAACGGAAAGAAATTCGTACATATTTGTATATCTATACAGCGTCGTAACCACTTTTTGAGCGTCGAATCCACCTTTTGTACGTATTTGTATATATATAGCATCAGCCGAAAATTTAACGAAAGGAAATCGCCGTCCAAAAATTTGCATTGGCGATAACCTAAGAACAAATTAGTCTTTGGGGATGAAAATTTTATCAATTAAAGTCGAACTTTAAAATATATTAATTAAGCCACGCAAAACTTCATAAAACCAATGTAAAGCATAAATTAATAGAAATGGTCAAAATTTTTTTGAGGTTAAAAAGCAAATTCAAAGTATAAAAGGAAGGCTCGTCCGTGTCCTGCGGTTCTATGTACTTGCCATCGGGGGCGCTGTCGGGCTCCTTGATCTTTTTTTTACAAAACTGCTAATACACAGACCACGTGTCTGATTAGAATTAAACACAAAACAAATATTCAAAATTAATCGAATTTGTTTAAGCTTGTGGAATACCAACCCAGCGAGAACGTCGTCGGTCCTGCTTACCTATCATGGGATGTGTTATTCGGTGAGAAGTCGGTATCTGCAAAGCGCTGGCTGCCCTTGTGAACACCATAAATTCACATATAAAAAATGATTTTTCAAACTACTTTTTAATTTAAATTTTGAACAATAACACTTAAGTACTAGTTGAATAGTCCTCTGGCGTCTGACTATTGGTATTCTTAACTACTTAATTACCACATTAGTCTTTATTATGAGACGAATTTGAGCCAAAAGAGAAGACATTTCTTGTAATATATTTATATATATATTTAAACAGCGTTACACTTAGAAACAAGATTTATTATATTTATATCCAGTATAATTGTTATTCAAGTTATTTTTATTGAATATTAATTTTTTAACTTATTTAATCTTCTTACAAATGGTGTTGAAAATTGGTTAAACTCTGAGGCCTGCAAACTTGCAAATTCATTTGCTCTTTTGTCATTTCATGCCGATTCTAAGCATCAAACATAGTTTGTGCGCCAGCAGCATCTAAGTACAGTCTCAAGCATTGTAACCTTAAGCGAGATTCGACTTGAATTCAAGAATTTAGAAAGCAAGCATTCTAAAAGTTACCTAAAGCTACAATCTACGTTTTTTTTTATGCCACTCATGATCAGCGAAATTTTTTAAATAGTAAATAATTAAATCAATTATTATAACTAGTTATAGGTAAAATCTAAATAATTATCAAATATTTATCGTGTCGAAAATCAGTAAATTTAAAGTTTAATCGAAGAACAATGTATTAAACATTTATTTTAGTCTTGTGTTAAGGCGTGGTGCTATGGACGTAATAATTCCTACCTTACCGGTTCTTGCATTTAACGAAATACGTAAAGATAGAGACTAATTTGTGGAAAAAAAACTCTGCCACCTTCTCGGTAATAACGTAAACATTACATGGTTTCAGCTTCATGAAATTCCATCCACAATTCACAGAGATTTTTGTCGTCAAAAATTTCGTTCTTAATTCACAGGGATTTTTATCTCCGAAATTTTCGAGGAAAAAAATCTCTGTGAATTGTGGATGAAATTTCATGTAATTTGAACAACGTAATATTTTAATTTATTTTTTTATAAATTTCGTTAAATGTAAAAACCGGTAAATATTAAATTTTAAATCAAATTATAATTATACAGAATTTTGTTTTTCAATAATATTGTTATTTGTGCCACTAACATTAAAAGTGTCATCCTGTACAAGTGCATAAATCAGTAGTTATGTCGTGCTGCAGTCAGCCAATCGTGCTGTATAAAACCAAAAAGCAAGAATATTCTACAATTTATAAAAAAAAAACAGCTATTATAGCAACTAAAGTTCAACGGTGTACCAAAAACGTCTAGTCCAATCATAGTTTTCCACGTGACTAATTACGAAACGCGGGTGCACAAGAGGATTCGCAATTTTTAAAACGGCACGGATCCCACGATGATCCAACCTCGCGTGCCGGTAAAGTTTAACCACAATTGGCTTAAACTCGCTTCTCTCGCCAGCTGGCTTGTCGTCCATTTAAAATGCATTAGAACCACTCTCTTGCTCACTCACTCTCTCCTCTTTGTTCCTTCCTTCCTCAGCTTCACATACTCCCGCAATTTTCAATCCTCTCGTTTTTTGACGTGTCCTCTTCTCTTTCAAGCTTTCCCTCTTTTTCTCTTTTAACAGCGCTTCTTTTCGTTATCGTTCGTCGTATTCGAGAGATTGTTTTTTCAAAAGTCTCGACAACGGTCTTTCTAGGTCGTGCAAAGTGCAACCGCCAAAGAGAGTCACTGATAAGAGCGGAACTTGGTTTTAATTAATCTTAATGAGATTGAGAGAGCATCCTTTTTTTAATAGTTTTTTTTTTCTTTTTCGTTTCTGCGAGATGCATCAATTTTATTGAGATTGAAAATTTTTAGTTATTTTATGTGCGTAAAGAACTCTTTTTACACCACATAAAAAATAAAAACCATGTATTATGTCAGTGTAAAAAGTTGACGACAAAAATCTCTGTAAATTCTGCGTAGAATTTTATGAAACTGTAATCACATAATGTTTATATCAATACCGAGGAGGTGATAGAGAGTTTATTCCAAAAATTAAACTGTCTCTATCTTTATATATTTTGTTCAATACAAAATTACGGACTCTTACGGTAAGGTAGGAATCTTTCCGACCCTAAGAATTTATTCTAACTCATTACTACTATGGTTTTCCGTGTGCAAAGTACTAATTTTACACTAGGAGTTTGTGAAACGCGACAAAATAGCAAAAAAAAATTATTTTGTGTATTATAATCAGGAAGCTATGGGTACGAAGTTTCCAACTCGAGACATAATGCACTATTTTGAAATACTATGGGAGAATATCTGGCAAAGTAACTCTCTTAAAGGAATGGGACATGTTAGAATTACATTCTGTACTAATTTCTTTTATCTCGGGTTGTTGTCATTATTGCTGTCAAATTATCAGTCTCGCCTGTCTTCTATCATCGTTCGGTTATTAACTTAGCACCAACCACAGATTCTTGGAAATAAGTGCAGTTTTCCTCTGCTATCAGGTCGCTCTTGGGTACTTCTTTGCTTCATCGCCCATAACTCTGCTAGCCATGGCTGCTCCTGGCGTTTTTGCCAACATCACTTTGTCCAACATTGACCTTGGCCTTGGGGACGCGCTTAGACTCCCAGTACTCGTCGAGGCAGCTGGTAAAGATCTCGAGGTATACCAAATGATAAAGAAGAAAATTTATAATTTTAAAAAAATATCGAAAACGAGACAAATTATAAATCCTGCGCTTCACCCCGAGGCGAAGTATTAAAAATTTATCTCGTTTTCGATATTCTTTTGTCATTATAAATTTTCTTCCTTATTCTACTTGTTTTCGATTTAACCAAGTTTAATTTTCTTAGATTTATTACGTGGTGGTCATTAAGTGACTGTAATTAAACAGTACACCAACACAGAAAGAAGTGACTTAAATCTTTTGGCTCGATGCAACCAATCGATTCGTTCTTTATTTAGAAACAATTTCGAGCAATAGAGTCTTATTTCTATAATTATCATTTTACTATATTTCAAAAATCTACTTTTCGCCATTCCAACTGCTCTATGCTTTTAAAAAATCATCATTTACGGTTATAAACCTCCAAAGAATCCGTAATATCCGTAATTTCTGGTAATCAATCTAAAGAATAACCTATTGTCCCAATTGTCGCAGGCGAAGCGAGCTAAAGCGAGCAATCGAATTAAATCCCCGACCTCGTTGAGCGAAATCACGCGTCCCCATACATTTCACTCCGACTTGGCAAATTAATTTATAAAGCGCATTCAGTCAAGGTATAGGGGAGTGAGATGCGCACGGTTGAGCAGAACAAAGAAAAAAAAGGTACAGCGAGAAAATAAGGTCGCTAGGTGTCACACCCTTACCTCTCAGACGGCAATCGACCTTTGGAGGATCGCAATTCCTCAAGGAGGATGCTAGAGCTACTGCCATGCCACTCTATAAATCAGCCGACACTAGTCTATAAATCAGGTTTATTGGTCCCGTTCAACTCCTCGTGGTGGCTTTCGTCTTTTGCCTGTCTCTCTTGGCTATTTCTTTTCCTGTTTCGCTGCCGCTGTATGTGCAGCTTCTCTCTCTCTCTCTCTCTCTCTGTCTCTCGATCGACCTCGCTTGTTTTTACAGCCTAACGGTGCTGGAGTTCGCGAATTCTATTAAATTGCGAGAGCCCCGCATGTGATCGAACACAATCGCGCTTATATTTGTTGAGTTAATTTACGAGTTCGAGCTGTTTCCTTTTTTTACTGAAAAATAAGTAAGTCGTATCTTTAGTTTTTTTAGGGTGGGACTTTGAACTACTAGAATAAATTTGCTTTGCTTAATCGAAAGTTAATTAAAATTTCGAAAGCGTAATACGAAATCAATTTTCAAATAAAAGGTAATTTTGATAAATATTGCTTTATTGTATACGAGTATTGTAAAGAAAAGTTTACATTATATGCGAATGCGATATACCGCTAATAATTTTAATTAATCGCGCTTATAGATGAACTTAAAAAATGTAATAAAATTTAATTATGTGTAGGGTATTTGCACCGGTTACTGTGACCCGACCCATTACTGTATTTTCCACTTATTTTATTTACTATAAAATTTAGTATTATGAAATCAATAATATTATATTTTTTAAATAAACTTTACTAACTACTTTATTCATTTCTGCTAAAAGCCTAAGATGTTTTTGGTGTTTTAATTTCCAAAAGTATGTTTCAAGTTGTTGATGCTTCATTTGATATGATTTGTCTGTAAACTTTGTTGAAAAGCTTAAGAAATGACCCAAGAAACTGAACTAAAAATATTAAACTTTTGCTTGGCATAAAGTAAAAATTGAATAATATGATAATAAAATACGTTTTGACAAATAAAACACTATTATTTTAGAATTTAATAAAATATTTTTATATTTTTTAATATATTTCAATAACTGGAATCAATTTTAAGTGTGGATTTATTACTGTGCACACAGTAAATGGTCAATTTTGAGCGTGCCGCACCAAAGACTGAACCTCTTACGGAGCACCTTTCACAACATAACATACCTCTCTATTATAAGCTTGAATAAACAGTTTATTTCGATGTAGCTGCTATTATTTTTTTTTTTGAAATGTGAAAATTGGAAAGTGTAGTGAGTATTAAGTACGTAGGTGATTCCTTATAATATTCTTTTTGTTTACTTAATATAAATGCTGCATTTTTACTGAAAACAATGAAAAGGATGACCGAAAAGAGAAAGCGTATGCTCACAGTAGCTGGAACACAGTATTTGTTACGATCCTCAGTACCCGGGGCACAGTATTTGGTAAAAAGCACAGCAGCTGGGGCACGATATCTAGATTTTCGCGTTTTGAAACCCACAGTAATTGTTCACGAACACTTTTTTTACTTTTATTGATATTTAAAGTTTCTTGTTGCCTTTAATTACAGTAACACTTCCAATAAAAGAAGAATCCTGATCTATCCTTTCAGTAGTTTACAAAATAAAAATAAAATAGAAAACACTGTTTATTTTCTAAGAATATATTGAAGTGCTCTTAAGGGACACAGTATAAAGGGTGAAAATACCCTATATCGACGAATACATTTTAAGTAAGAGTATACTAGAAGTAATAAGGGAACTAAATAAGTCGATTGAGATTTATTCGAATCAATTTTAAAGTGGCGGTTGGTATGAATTAATAGTTTGAAGAATATTTGAAGGAAATTTAAATGTAATCAATAGGTCTATTTTGTACATAGTAGAGATTACACAGGCATAGTGGAAACGTTTTAAGTGATTGAAATAATTACAATTACAGTGCAATCCAGCTAGTGGATTAAAAAAACGCTATTCTTCCCGATGGGTATACCAAATTCGTATCTACCTTACTTTTCATTAAACGAATTCATCGCGAAATTACGCCACAAGAATTGCGCATGTGTAGACGAGCAGAGGAGAGAGAGAGAGAGAGAGAGAGAGAGAGAGAGAGAAGAGCAGATTGTCAAACGTCTCGCTGCGGAGGGTCGTGCAGTCGTGAGCGCGTAATGCGCTCGGCAATTGCGAATTCTACGGTTCGCGGCGCGCCGCAGCCTTGCATCCTACACACGGTACGTATATATATGCACCACTCGAGGCTCGGACCTGGTTAATGTGGCATTCTTCTCTTTCTTATTTAACGGTTTTTTCAGGCTATAAAGACTAAAAAATATGGTTGCGAAGTATAATAAGCAATAAATAAATAATAAGTAAATATAATATGGTATTTGAAATAGAGTAAGTTTATTTTAGAGAACGCACCGAGAAAAATGGCCTAGAAAATTTTACTATATCGTCCCGGAATGTAAGGACAGATTTGATAGTTTTAATTTTTATGTCACTCCGTTTGAGAAGCTCGATTTATAGAACGCAAGAAAAAACGCATACGTTAAATTGAACTTCTCACACGTTGTGTCATAAAATATGTTTCGATACACGAGTGAGAAATAGATTTCACCCTCGTATGACTTTTTTACACTCGCTTCGCTTATATGCAAACGTTCACACGAGGGTAAAATCACTTACATGACACAACAAATATCATTTAATGGCAATGTTTTGTTAGCAATAAATATTCTGTAATACTGAATAACTATAATCCTGAAAGTGTTTTGCACACTAGTTATTATATACCGCGTAAAATGATTTAGTTTGGTGCATCGAGCCGGACATTGACAAAAGCACAAAAAAAATTTATACTTCTTTCATCCAAAGTATTTTAATTTGAGCAGGTCAGCAGCATATAAGTTCAAAAAACTTAGGAAAACCACATTCTAAACATTTTATTTCAAAACTTTCTTTTAAAACTTTAATAAAAGTTTCCAAAGAGTAACAAAATTTTTACAAAAGTTAAAAATAAGTTTTTTCAAAATTTACTTAATCGCGGTGAATTTAATATTTGTGTAGCGAAATTTTTGCTACACTTAAAAAATGAATCACAGCATAACCAAACTTTATCCTACCTTTATCCAACGTAATTTAATTTTAAAAATTTATATTGAAAGTTTAAAAGAAGGTTTGTTTAACTTCATTAAAATTATAGCAAGTTTGGAACATCTACAGCAAAAGTTATAAAACTCAGGAAAACCACATTATAAATGTTTTATTTCAAAAGTTTCTTTTAAATGTTAGAAAAAAATTTTAAAATTTAGATTAAGAAAATTTAGAAAATTAATAAAAAGGAGTATGCCTATACCTGCTTTTAATAAAATTCATATTGCACCGTACAAAACTATCATTTCGGGTAATATAAATTAACTCCTTTACTTGCATGAAGAAAAGCCGAGTTGATTATTACCTTGATACTTGATACATGGCAATAGAAACAGACAAGTATAGAAAGACACTGATTTTCAATTAAGTTTTTATCAACTTTCCCTTCAAGTCAGGGGTTAAATTTTTTGAGTTAAATGTCTTTTAATATTCTAAATATTGACGTAGGTTTTGTACGCGGTCCCTATAGATTCTATTTTTTATTTCAAATGGCGTGTGTTCCTCCTTTATTATAAGCTTTTCTCACTATATCAAAATATACCTACGTATCTTTTAAGGGCATGTGCTAGGGTCGTAAAGATCCTTATCCTACCGATTTTTGGATTTAACGAAATATATAATGTCATTAATATAAAGTATATAATATCGGTATACATTTTGAATCCATATAAGGAGATCAGGGAAATCCTGAAAAAAAGGAGGAAAAAATTAAAAATTACTGAGGCGGACTCGAATCGGAATCTGTTACTTCGAAGCAGTAACCTCTTAACCACTGAGCGATCGGCCCATGGCCTTCTGCAAACATACGATCCGTAGTAGATTGCGTATTGAGACAAAATAAAATTACCTACTCAAAGTTTATTTCTCTGCCACGCTTTGAAAATAATCAGTTTACCAAAGTGAATATGATTGCTTTATGTCAACGTCTATACCAATGAAATAAGATAATTTAAATTTTTTTATGAATCCATTGGTTTTAGTTTGTTGTTTCTTCTATTAAATTTTGTGCAATACTTTTTCTGACCGTATACCAACGTTTCGAACACATATCTGCTACGTACAAATACATTCTGTTCGGAATCTCGTACGTTCTCGGCATCGTTATTTGAACATAGCCAAGACATTCCTCACGAAATGTACCTACAACAACGTTGCATTTACGTTTTAGTCCCGTCCCTTCAACGGTTCCGCAACGTTACTTTTGCAACTTATGCGGACATTTGAAGCTCCATTAAAGTTTCTGCTACCTCGCTGAAACTTTAACCAGCGACGTTCCTTGGTTCCAAAAGCAACGTTACGAGAACGTGGCTGACACCAACAGTGCTATCTGCGGCAGGGCAGTCACTAACGACGCTTAGTGATAATGCCAAGTATGTTGAAACTAAAGTCAGTGTGTTAAGAATCGTAATCAAATAGTTTCAAACACATTACAACATCTTGCAGTATTTAACTAACATTTTGGAAGTAGCGTTGAATTACAACTTAGGTGCTAAGGAAATACATTTAGTCTGTTTGATTCCGGTTGGTGTAAAATAAAAGTCACTTTTTTTAATAAACTTCAAATAAATATAAATTATTGTTAAAGATGATATATAAATAATTATTATTAATATTTTTTTTAGGATTAACAACATTCGATCAACTTTTAAGAAGATATTCTGATCGTCTATTAAACTAAGCTCTTTCGTAAAGTAGAATATTTACTATCAACTTTAAAATTGAAAAAGTAAGTTTCAAAAATGTTTACTGATCGGTTCTTCCTCTCTCGCTTTAAGCTTGGAAAAGTCTAAATCGCTATGAAAAAAATTCGGACCTCTTCAGCTTTATATCACTATCTATGTCATAAAAGTCGGACCTTTAAAGCGAGCAATATTCACCCCCTCGAGTATTTATCCAACCTTCGCAATTTTTTTCTTTTCCTCCTTTAACCCTGGGATTTAATACTGTCCAGTTCGAGCTTCTCACCAGTCAATAAATTCATCCCCCTTATAAGCGAAAATTAATCTTTCATAAAAAGGAGTCCGAAATAAAAACAAAAACAGAGAACTTATTCAGTTTGGCCGGAACACACACACACACACACACACACACACACACACACACACACACACACACACACACATACGCACAATATTGTTTTTTAAGGCATTGTTAGATGCGACCAATCCTTATCGAAAAATTTCTATATTTGATTGAAATTTCGCATCTCTGCTTCATTCAAATTGGGCTTACCTTTTTGGATACCAAGAATAAAATATTTCTGATTCATCCAGATAAAAGATTGAAACTTTACACGCATTAAAAGCTTCACTGACACGAGTATGTTAAATATTTTTTTCTATTTTTATTATATTGTAAAGACTTAGGTAAATCTGAATAATGCAATTTGTTTAACTTTTAATAATTTTCTACACTCCGTTCGCACGTATTCGCGTGCAAAAACGGCCTTTGCGCATGTTGTATGAAAAAATATTGTACGCAATCCGTGCATTCAGCTAATCTCGATTAGTATGTTTGTCATCCTCGCTTCGTCGGGCGACAAACTTCCCTCTTCGTTTAAATATTTTAAACATCAATAATAAAATTTGCAATTACTGAGGCAGTTATAGCTTATTATAACCTTTTTCTTTCGTAGAGAATGTTTTTGCTGAATTTAATGACAACCATTAAAATTGAATGTTTTGAATAATATACACTGATAAAAAAATCATGCATTGTATTATCTGCATACTGCTATAAAAAGTAAAATATTATTTGTACCATCATTATGATTTTAATTATTTATTTTTTATAATTCTAGAGCAGATAGACATTTGTAAAAATTAAAGTGAACTACAAGTGTATCATCTTATCTGTGCCAAATCGATTGACAATATTTAAAAAATAAAATGCCGCATATATGTTAACTCAAATTTTTAATCTACCTAAATTATTTTTAACAACCTATATATAAAAGAAATCGGACAAAACTATTAACTATTAGTAATTTAGAATATTTCATAAAAGCTTACATCTGAACATTAGATTAATCACTGTTACTACACAGAGAAAAAAATTCAATTGATTCAACAATTTTTCATAGTTGAAATAGCGCAAACTCTAATATTGTCAAATTAACAACGAATCGTTGTAGAATGGAAGACGGAAAAATCGTTATGTTAACAGAACATTTATTTAATCCAATAAGCTGAATCATTCATTTATCTATCTAATATGTTTAAATTAAATTATGGAATATTT